>JAANYP010009063.1:0-13904 GCA_020465985.1 Centrapalus pauciflorus | reverse complement strand
GTGCCGAAGAAGGAAAAAGCAAGAAAAACGAAAGATTATGATGTTCCAAAAGCTTGAAGTGGTAACAATGGTGGTTTGGGGCGGTGGTGTCGACGGGAGGGAAGGAGAAGAAGAAAGAAATATCTTGAAAGTGAAGGAAGATGAGTTGACCAGTTGACCAACCCATTATATAAACTCGCGCGGGTCATGGGTCGGGTCTGAGATCCGCGCCCCAAATGGAAGATGGGCCGCCGGTTTAGACTCAACATACACACATAAATTTGAAACTAAAATGGGCTTTTGTGGAATTAAGCAAAAACAAAGAAAAAATTTTGGCCCAAACAAAAAAATTAAAATATTTTTGGTATTTTCTTTAGATTTGAAGTTAAAATGAAATTAAGTAACCTAAAATCTTTTTGGTTTTTTGATAATTTTGAAATTTAAAATCTTTTTGTGATTTTCTGACCAATTAAATTTAAAACTTAAAATTAAAATAAAGTTAAGACTAGCCTAAAATTAAAATTATGACTAACCTAAAAATAAAATTATGACTAACCTAAAAATAAAAAATTTAACCATAAAGGAAATAAAAAGAAACACAAAATTATAAAATTTAAAATCCTAATTCTACTCCCCCTCAAATAAATACCGATCCTTTTTCCTTTTCAGATTTAAATCACGACAACCCTTCTTTTAAGCATTACTAATATCGACAAACCTGGATATTGTTTGCATCCCACTCCATGATGAACAAATCACACAGCAATTTATCAGGATCATTAATTATTAAAAATATGCGCAGATAAGGAAATAATGAGGTTTAATTTTGTGACATAAACCTTAAATTTAAATAACAGTTATTTTCTAACATAAAGGAATTTCAATCATGATAGATTGAAATAGAATTATTTAAGACAATATCTGATATTTAATTGGAAGGTGGATTCAACATGCCGATATGAGATACTAAAAACCGAAAACGAGGTTCGTCTAAAGCTTTAGTAAATATATCCGCTAGTTGGTATTCCGTGCCAACAAAATACAACTCAATGGTTCCCTTTTCCACGTGATCTTTAATAAAATGATACCTGATATCTATGTGTTTTGTTCGAGCGTGCTGCACGGGATTGCAAGAGATGGCAATTGCACTTCGAGAATCACAGTAAATAGGGATATTGGTGAGTGAGAACCCATAATCACGTAATTGTGTTCTCATCCACAGCACTTGAGAGCAACAGCTTGCAGCTGCTACATACTCAGCCTCAGCTGTGGATGTGGATACACAATTCTGCTTTTTGGAAGACCAACTCACCGGTCTATCGCCTAAGAACTGTATTCCTCCCGATGTGATTTTTCTGTCCACTCTACAACCTGCAAAATCAGCATCTGAAAACGCGGTAAGATCGAAATCGGTTCCTTTTGGATACCATAGACCAAGTTCGGGTGTACCCTTAAGATAACGAAAAATGCGTTTTACCGCAGTTAGGTGTGATTCTTTTGGGTCGGCCTGAAATCTAGCACAAAGACATGTTGAAACCACTATATCCGGTCTACTGGCAGTCAAGTACAGTAAGGATCCTATCATCCCTCTGTAAGTTGTATTATCGACACTTTTCCCGGAAGGATCGGTGTCTAACTTACAGTTGGAGGCCATGGGAGTTGCGATACTCGTGCAAGAGTCTAACTTATAGTTCTTGAGAATGTCAAGAGTATATTTCGACTGGTTCACAAAAATCCCATCCTCAAGTTGTTTGACTTGTAATCCGAGGAAAAAGTTCATTTCCCCCATCATACTCATCTCAAACCGGGACTCCATTAGGGCTGAAAAATCCTTACAAAAATTACTGTCAGTAGATCCAAATATAATATCGTCGAAATAAATCTGTACTAGCATTATATGTGGGCCTTCCCTTTTAGTGAACAGAGTTGTCTCCACCACACCTTTATAGAAACCGGCAGAAATAAGGTAATTCGAAAGACTATCATACCTTGCTCGAGGTGCTTGTTTTAAACCATAGAGGGCCTTATCTAGCACATAAACATGGTCAGGTTTATGTGCATCAACAAAGCCTTGTGGTTGTTCAACATACACTTCCTCGTTAAGTTCACCGTTTAGAAAGGCAGTCTTGACGTCCATTTGGTACACTTTGAAGTCTTTGTGTGCCGCATACGCCAAGAAGATTCTGATTGCTTCGATCCGTGCAACGGGAGCGAAGGTCTCGTCATAATCTATCCCTTCTTGTTGTCGGTAGCCTTTGGCAACAAGTCTTGCTTTGTTCCTTATCACAATGCCGTTTTCATCTCGTTTGTTCTTGAAGATCCACTTTATTCCGATGATTGTACGGTCTTTTGGCTTGGGAACTAACCGCCATACTCTTAGCTGTTCAAACTGGTTGAGTTCCTCTTGCATTGCAACTATCCAATCCGGATCTGTCAGGGCTTCATCCACACGAGCGGGCTCTATCATACTTAAGAATGAAGTGTAGAGACATTCATTAGCAGATGCCCTACGAGTTTGGACTCCTGTTGTTACGTCACCTATGATTTGTTCTGATGGGTGACTGCGGGTCCATTTGATCTCGTGTGGAAGGGGTGCTCGGGATGGAACCTCTGTGGTTAATATGGGAATGGATGAGGATTCATGGTCAATGGTTTCAAATGATGGTACCACAGGTTCGGGTTCAATTTCCGAGTGTTCAAGTGAAGGAAGAATCGTTGGTATTATATGTGAGGGTATTACAGGAGTAGAGTCAACTGCGGATGTGTCGGTGGATGATGTGGATGGATGAGGATATGTTGATGAAGATGGAGTGGAGAAACTTTGCGGCGCAGTTGAACAGGATGGATTACCTACATTATTAACAACATTAGACACACTAGCATTAGGACCGAAAAATTCAACATAAAAAGGATCAAATAAATTAACCAAATCAGAAGAAGAAAAAGAAATGGGGTTATTCGATGAGTCTCCAGGCATTTGAGTAATGCGTGGTCCTGATTGATCAACTTCGGGTGCCAGTTCAGCCAACTCATCAAATGTGACGTGCACACTTTCGTTGACGGTTCTGGTTCGGGTATTGAATGCGCGATACGCCTTCGAGTTGGATGAGTATCCAATGAAGATCGCTTCATCCGCCTTTTCGTTAAATTTCCCGAGGTTGTCTCTGTCATTCAGTACATAGCACCTGCAACCAAATACACGTAAGTACTTGATAAATGGTACTTTATTCAAAAAGAGCTGGTATGGAGTTTTGTTAAAGCGCTTATGAATGATGGAGCGATTCTGTGTATAGCATGCTGTTGATACGGCTTCGGCCCACAAGAACGGAGGTAGCTTTGAGTATGTGAGCATTGTACGAGCGGCTTCTACTAGCGTACGGTTACGCCTTTCCACGATCCCGTTTTGTTGAGGTGTTCTAGCAGCAGAGTATTGATGCTGAATCCCCTTGGATCGAAGGAAGCCCTCTACTACCGAGTTCTTGAACTCCGTGCCGTTATCTGATCTGATTGATTGTACTGACAGCTGCTGTTGGGTCTCGACACTTTTGATAAAATCAATGATTTCTTGAGCTGTCTCGTCCTTGGAACGCAAGAACCTGACCCAGGTATATCGAGAATAATCATCAACGATAACCAACACATATCGTTTTCCATTTATGCTTTGAGTTCTCATCGGTCCGCATAAATCCATATGAAGTAACTCCAAAACTCTTTTTGTTGATGGTTCGGGCTTTGGTTTGTGAGATGATCGTTTCATTTTTCCTTTCTCACATGCTCCGCAAAGATGGTCCTTTTCGTAGCGCAACTCAGGAAGTCCTTTGACCAATTGCTTCGCAGCCAGCTTGTTTATGTTATCAAAATTCAAATGGGATAATCTTCGATGCCACAACCAAGAGTCTTTTGACGAGGCTTTTGATAGTAGGCAAATGTTATCCTTCACCACAAGCTTAGATACGTCAATGGTGTAAAGGTTAGATTTTCGGGAACCAGTCAAGATTTCTTTTCCATCTATGTTCTTAACACTGCAGTTCTTAGCCCTAAATGTTACTTCTAGTCCTTTGTCGCAGAGCTGTCCTATGCTAAAAAGATTATGAGATAACCCTTCAACATAGTCAACGTCCTTGATGACCAGATTATTTAGAACTAAGTCCCCGTATCCTTTTATTTGAGCCTGATGGTTGTTCCCGAATTTCACAGTTCCGCAGTACTGTTCAACAACGTTGGACAGCAATTCTCTTCTTCCTGTCATATGCTTGGAGCAACCCGAATCCATATACCGAATGGACATAGCCTGAAAAACACATAAATTCATATAATGAAAACTATATGTATTCAAACTCATCCATTTTTAATTCACAATCAAACCGTGTTCTGAATCGAGATGTTCAGAAAACATGATGAGTTAAGACTGGGTCCTGGGCTGTGTGCACAGAAGCCAAACGTGTCGGTTTAAGCACAACCGACAAGCAAAAGAACGGGTCCTAGTCTAAGGTAACTAGAAGCCATTTCTTTGAAGCACGGGTCTTGATCAGAAGTAACCAAGAACCATCTGCATTAAGATCACACAACCTTGGGTACCCACCTCAATATGGGTCCCTTTTTGTTAGGAATTCCAGATTTATATGGCACGTGTACAGATTTAGAAACCCAACTAGCATTTGTGTGAGGTCTAGATGCACAACCCTTTGGAATCCATTGAAGATTGGATTTATTGGGTTTTGGAACCTTAGGCGCTGAAATTGCCTTCGGTTTTTGTCTTGATGAGACCTTCTTGACCGTTGCTTTGGTTTTGGGCCTTGGCAACAGACATGTCTCAACTTTGTTTGTGGCCGATGATGCACTATTTTTAGTTTTCTTTTTCCGAATTCGTTTAACAGGATAAGGCACAAAAGCATTCATTTCAGGAACCTGTCGTCTATATTTAGTTGGACATAGATTAAACAAATCCTTGAAAGAGTACTTTAATGAAATAGTAGAATTCGGTACATCATTACAAACATTGTCACACACTTGGTTACACAAATTGTCTTTAGAGATTACAGACATCCTATCTCTAGAAACAAATTCACATGGCATTAAAGCCTTCTTCACAAAAAAACTTGAAAAATCCTGCATGGTGGTTTTTGGGACTCTCCTTATATGATCTGTAGGAACAAAACGATTAGAGTCAGTAAGCATGGAAGATTTAGACTTGACAGACTTTTCTTTTTGGAGGTGAGTGGGTTTCTTAAAAGACTTGGATTTTATCTGAGTCTTTTTAGAAACCTCATTCTTGAAAGCATTTGTGCACTCACCTTTGACAAAGATAGAAGAAGTTTCAGCTGTAGCCTTACCTTTATCTGATGACATACATGGAATTTTTAGAGAATGAGAAAGTGTTTGTTGTTTTGAAAGATCTTTCAAACGTTGTGAAACTATTTCAAAATTTTCTCTGTAGACAGTGACTTCCACAGTTTGTTGAAAAGATTGATTTATCAATTCTTCTTCTCTCTTAAAAAGAGCATCTTGAAGATCAAGTGCTTTTTCTTGAGACGACTTCAATTCCTTTTCTAAAACAATGATTTGTTGTTGAAGAACTTTTGCAGGAATATAAAGTTGAGATTTTGATTTTTTAGTTTCAGTGTTCAATTCAGTTTCTGAATAAGTTGACGAGAGATCTTCCTCTAAAGTGGGTACTCTAGAAGAATAACTCTCGTTAAGTTCTTCATAATGAAAAGAAATTTCTTTATCTTTACGCGCAACACGTTTCTCATTTTCTTGGTTTAAAACTTCTTTTGATGACTCAAAAAAGAAAGATTTAATACCGGCTCCCATATAATTCATGTCATAAAATACAGGTAAGACATTTTGTGCTTTTTCCAAATATTTAGGATTTTTAAAACCAATTCCCTGTTTAGAATGGTAAAACCTAGTTTCTTTGGGCTGATTTAAATGGATAGTTTGTTCTGTTTGACCCCTTTTCAAAAATGCATCGTCAAGGGTCTTTATTCTTGCGTACAAACTTATCCTTTCTTCTTCAATCATTTTGTATTTTTCTAAACTGTCTATATTTTCCATATTTACCACATCTAATTGTTTTGTCAGAACAGAAATTTCTTCTTTTAAAGAGAGTTTTTCTTTTGAAAGCGTTTCCATGCAAGATTCAAGGTATATATTCCTATCCTGAACATCTACTTTTTCTATCAACATCTGTTTTATAACATTATGATTAGTTAACCATTTTGCATGATATAATTCAGATGATTCTTTCAAAATATGAGCTTGATGTTCCGCCTGTACATACTTTGCAGTTTCAGCTTTTAATCTATCTTGTAGATCAAGTATTTGTGTGTGTAGTGTACATTCATTATCTACAAATAATTTATTTACATGTGCAGGAATGTAATAGGAATATACCTCGCTGGACTCTGAGCCGGATGTGGAGCATTCGGGATCGTCGGTTGTAGCCATCAGACATGCTGGTGGATGTTTCAATGTCTTCCCCTCAGCAGCAGTGTCTGAATTTGCAGCAGTGACAGCAGCACAAATCTCCAACCCCTGACGATCAACCATATAGCAATTTTTGCCATTGTCATCCTCGTCGTCAGAATCTTCAGCATCCCAGTAATCCTCCTGGGCGACGAGGACCAATGCATCCGACTTCGTCTTTGCAGCCTCGAGCTTTCTTTCGTAATATGCAACGTCTCTCTCAAAATTGTTCTTGCATTCCCTAGCAAAGTGGCCCGGTTTGCCACATTTGTAGCAGAGACGTTCATCAGTAGCCTTTGGCTCGTCTGCTCTTGGCTTCTCCTCTCTTCTTTCCGCCGGCCTCTTGTCGGCCCGGCGGTGCTCACGGCTGTCATCACGTCTCCTTTCCCGGCGGTCATCCCGACGATCATCCCTACGATCGTCCCGCCTGTCCTCTCTCCTTTCCTCTCTCCTGTCATCTCGCCTTTCGTCACGCCTGTCATAACGGCGATCATCGCGATAGTCGCGTCTATCATCATACCGGCGATCGTCTCTATCATGTCTGCGGTAGTCGTCCCTGCGATAGTCATCGCGTCTGTCATCCCTTCTATCATCAGAGTACCTCCGAGGACCGGTGTCATATCGGAGTTGGTTGTTGGTCTTGTTGGAGAACCGTCGTTGTTGGAGACGGTTGGTCCACAAGGCAATCTGTTCTTGTATCGTGGCTTCCTCCTCATCATAGACCTCACGCGGAGGGGAAGCATACCTGTACTGAGATGATGAAGACCCGGGAGCAAAAGATGGTGTCGGAATCTGCGTGTTTGTGATCAAGGCTAGGGAATCATTTGGTTTCAACCCTGTGTTGGCTGATAGCAATAGTGAGGCCAATTGAGTTGCCATCAGCTTCTGTTGATCCACATCGCCTTGATATTTCTTAAGCTCCTTAAAGACGACATTTATAGATACCTCAGGGATGTTCAAGACTCTCTTTGTTGCCCTACATGCAAGCTGCCACTCGGGGGCTAAGGCGGCAAAGAATTGGATGTTTATGTCATCCCGATCCTTTTTGATGTGCAGTTTATTCAATTCATTAAGGACTGCACAAAACCTGGTAAACGTGGATTGCAGAGATTCCCCGTCTTTGGCGCGGAATTCTGAAAACTTTGCCTTTGCCTCTTCAATTTTGGCACGGTCATCAAGATCTGCCCCCAGCATTTGGATTTCCAGCTCGTCCCACATTTCCTTTGCAGACATTTTACTGTCTACACCTACCAGAATATCAGTGGGGAGGGCTTGATAGATCAGATATTCTGCCCTCTTATCAGCATGCTGGCGATCCCTTTCGGCGTCATTTGCCGGCTCTCTTTCGACTTTGGAGGCTAGGACAGGAGGATCAGCCTCGGGTCTGGCAGCAATTTCTCTGTAGTAGATGACGGGCCCTTCGGATATTGATTGAAGCATCATATTCCCGAGAGGTTGCATTCCGACGAATTTCAGGAACCGGGCTTTCCATTGTTCGTACTCATCAGGATAGAGAACAGGTGGTCTGTTCTCAGATCCGAGTACAAGAGCTTCACGAGACATTATGAGTATTGGTGCTGATTGAGAATGTGGAGATCTTAGAGGTGGAAACTGAGTACAGATGGGTTGGACTGAAAACAGAGTGTTCTGAATTCGGGTGATGAGTTCGGATGAATAGTAATTCGGATGGTGCAACCGAATTCGGATGGGTCGAATTCGGATGGAGTGATTTCGGTTGATTTTGAAAGGCTAGACTTCGGATGAGTAATTTCGGATGAACAGTAATCCGGATGATGGACCTAATTCGGATGAGGGTCCAAATTCGGATGAACAGTTGTACTTAGGGTATAAAATTCGGATGATCGAAGTTCGGATGGACCTAAGGACCGAATTCGGATGAACCGAATTCGAATGAACAGTGAAATGGCCGAAATTTGATAATTCCGAAATAGGGACAGAGGACCGAATTCGGATGGTCCGAAATGGTGGGGTCCGAAATTAGAAAATTTAAGAACAAGTCCCAATATGTAAAAAATATGGAAAGCCTTTCCTGAACTTCGGATGGTCCGAAGTTCGGAATAGGACCGAATTAGGGTCCGAAATTGGCTTAGAGGGAGTCCGAAAAACACCTAAGTGATGTCCGAATTAGGATGATTGAGGGGTCCGAATTTGGTGCCTATATGGTCCGAAATGCTACAGTATATAATCCGAAATACAGCAGGTTTTTACGATTTTCTAAGGCAGAATAGACAAAAATCGATTTTTTATCAGTTTTGATGCCTAAAAAACAGTTGTAAATGATTTATAAACTATTTTAAACACTTTTGGTAGTTTAAAACAACCTCGAAAACACTTAAAACTAGCATGAACACATGAAAAACCTACTTAAAAAAAAATATTTTCAAGCTTCAAAATGGTCGATTCTTGATGATTTTAACACAGATATGGAAGTAAATGAGTTTAAAATCAGTATATAATGATAATGTGATGTTTATAGAACCATTATAACAGAAGAAACTCGAAAAACCCTGGAAAATGAAGATCTAACCGGTTGAATATTGAAGAACTTCGAAGAACATGCACAACCCAGCAGATTCCGTAAATAATCAGTTGAAATCCACCCCTCTGAGCTCTGATACCAATTGTTAATATTAAATCCCGTATATATTCAGCACCTTGACGTTTTTCTCATCAAACACATGAAGAAACAAGCTCAATAAATGTGTTTTTAATAAGAAAGAAGACAATATGAATGTTAGTCAATATGGAAGAACAGTGGCGGCTCCAAGAGAAGATTCAAATGTAGGTCAACCGTGTATTGTCAAAAAGCAACCCTAGGAGCCTTTATAGGCTCATTTAATTAACTTACAAGACTTGGCAATAATGGCCCCTACACTATTACATAAGAAAGAAATTACATAGAAATAAATACAAGACACATTACAATGTTAATAAATATTACAAAATAACTCCTAGGATCGAAATAATTAATCTAACACACAGGAATACCGCGAATTTGGCCTTCAAAATTGGTTCACACAAAGAACACAAATTTGGGAGAGAAAACTGAAATTTCATAAAAATTGGAAGTGACCATCCAAGTTCACACATTACAATACTAAAAAGAAGCAGAAAAACATAAACGGGCCAAAATGATAATGGGCCAAACACACGAGCCAAAAAACTAAAGTCCAAACTGAAAGAAAAATAGAAAAATGCAAATTAAGTAGTCTTCGGGGCCTTTTTGGGCGAAAAGCAGGGCCCAAACCGCCTATGGCCATTTGCTAGCACGTCGGGCCTGTCCATACGGTCGTTTTGATATATTATAAGCCCAAATCGGATACCCGAGGCCCAAGTTATGGCCATTTTAGTGAGCCAATGTGGTCATGGGCCTCCAAGTATTCTAAGGCCCGGTCTTCTGCATCATATTATCATCCCGATCTATTATATATGTCTAAGTCTTAATAGTGGCAACAGTTTAATATTGTATTGAGCATAATCACACATGATTATTAATATTACCGGTCGGGTCCCTTCGAGCATACGAGTAGTGCATGAGCCTAAAGCAGTGCATGAGCAAAAACGTCACACTCACATAAATGCATGTTAAATGTAAAACTCAACATACTCACTAAGAAATTAAGTTTAGCCCGATTGTTGCATGTTTCTTTTGAGGTAAAGGCAAATCCCTGATTGGACCTAAATTCTTAGGTCAAATTGTGATCAAGCTTGGAGTTGCTTAAAGTCCTATTCATCATATTTTGGTACTCAATAGAAGATCAAAGCTTTGGGATGTTGTGATAGCTGATATTATATACTTTGATGTAACAGATTAGTAGTTGTACCTTTGTAATCCTTTATTTTAATTTGTAATAACTTTTAATCTTGTTTAATTAATTTTATCTTAGTTTCTTGATTCATATTGCATTGCTACAGAGACCTAGACATTAAGGCTTCTGTGAAAAAAATGGTCTTATATATTTATATATATATATATATATATATATATATATATATATATATATATATATATATATATATATATATATATATATACAGGGTCAGGTTCTATGGGGAGCCTGTATGCATTGTGCAACTTGAGAACCTCCATACACCGTTAGATCTATAATTACAATGGATCAGATTTTAGTGGCAAAAGGGTAATTAAGTTGAACTTTGTTGCACCGGTGCACAAGATATCATGCGCGGAGGGACAAAATTGGAAGAAGGTTCATTTAGCTAAAATTCATATTCCTTCGTTGCATACCGCGTATCTAGCCCTCCTTCCATAATTGGTATTTGCTCCGGATTTCGCTCAAGATTCCTCCCTCCTTCTTTATCCCGAAAATCGGTCATGCATACTCAAATAGATTAAGCTATGTTCTTCAAGTACACAGATACAATGCATACGGTTCAAGGGTTTTAAAAAAAAAAGGGAAAAGCAAACATTCACGTGTGAACAACCAGTTTTTTTTCGCCGTTGCAACTTCGATTATTTTGTTAAATGGAAGTGCATTGTTGCATATTTCGTGTTCATTGAGGTGTTTAGTTCATAATCGAAGTGCGTATTTCGTATTTGGGGTTTTTTATGCCCTAGTTAGTTTTGGGTTCAATCGGTAGGGTGTTTAGTTCATAATCGAAGTTTGTGTGTATGAAGGTTTGAGTTGCATCTCTTTTGAAATGCATTATACGTCGACTTTAAGACTTAGCGGCAGATTGATTGTAGTTCACAAATTCATATTTGTGAAGGTTAAATCTAGCGGGTTTTTAGGAAATTTTAGTTGGGGATGCATAATGCATGTATGGTATGTGTAAGATTTCAGACTGATAATGTTTGCAATTTATGGACTGGTAATGAGTTATTGCATAATGGTGTTCATCTTTTTTTGTTAATGCATATGAGGACTGATAATGTTTGTAATTTATGGATTGGTAATGAGTTAGTGCATTATATTAATGTTAAATTTGATTATGCATATTTAGTGTGTACGTTTTGTTGATGTTAGATTGTATATAATATATTTACATATTTAGAAAAGTAATTACAGTATGGGGTGGTTTGGCTAAAACTCAATGTCTCATATGTTAAGGAAATTTCAATATGCATATTAAGGTAATTTCAGTATGCATATAAATTCAATTTCAATAATGTTTATGCGTTGAAGATATGCATATAAATTCAATTTCAATCGGATTCTAGCTACAGGTGTGGAGATGAAAACCGTATGAAGACATGCATGGATAGAAAGTCAAAACAAATGCAATCTATCCTAACTAAAAACTCCATAATTTTAGCAATTACCATAATATATATCCGGTTGTTTGAATGTAGAATATTTTAAACCTCTTAATCTAACTAAATAATTGTTTAAACTTCCAATTAGATTAATGGCAAAAGGGTAAATAGTTGGACAATTTTATGCATCTTATGCATTATAGAAACAAACAAGGAAGGGTATTTTGGAGAATGTGCATACCTCATTAAATTTAATACTTCAACAAATAATCCAATAATAAATTCTAAATAAATTCAATTGATACATTTCTAAATTTAACAAAAATTACAAAAATTCAAAAAGATGATGGAGATCGATGCATTTCATCTTTAATCGTGTTTATCTATGCATTGTGTTCAAAAAAGAAGCATTTAACAAAAAAAAAATACACAAATTCATTTATGCATCGTGTTCAACTTGTTCATCATTCATTTATGCATCGTGTTCGTCGTTCATATTCTTCATTCATCTATGCGTCGTGTTCAACTTGTTGATCATTCATCTATGCATCGTCATTGTTCATCATCCATTTATGCATCATCATTTTTGGTTGTTCATCGTTCATCATCCATCTATGCATCGTCATTGTTCATCGTCCATCTATGCATAATCATTATTCATCGTTCATCATCCATCTATGCATCGTGTTCTTCATAATCATCATCGGTTGCATCTATTGTTCATGTTTATGATCATCATCATTCTTCGTCGTTAATTTTCGTCTTCAAATCATCATCACTATCAAAATCATGAAGAGCACGATTAGAGAGAAAGGGAGAGAGTGAGTGAGTTATAGCGAGAGAAATGGAGAGGAAAATGAGGAATGTAGTTAATACGAGATTTCAATTCAAAATGTAACTCCTAATTATCTTTTAATGATTTTTAGAAATAAATTAATTACTATATCTTTAGTTTTCCTTAAATGCCCTTTGTGCACCTTTGGTAGATTATCCGATGCACAAAAGTTCCTCGAATTTCTCGATGCATAAAAGTTCTCAATTGAACCTATATATATATATATATATATATATATATATATATATATATATATATATATATATATATATATATATATATATATATATATATATATATATATATATATATATATAGGGGTGAGTTCAATGTAATACCTCCATGCATTGGAAAATCATACTGCATCGCTAGGAAAACCGTAATGCATCACTGGGAGAAGACTGCATCACAACAGAATATTTGTGCATCACGATCAATTGGTGCATTACGCGGTCGGTTCAAGTCGAACCACAATGCATCACACGAGAAGGATGCTGCATCACAATCATTTGATGCATCATGTGGCCGTTCTGAGTCAGATCAATACGACGGTCTAAATCGACCTGGTTTTTGACCGGTCCGTTTAGTCAAAGTCGATCCATCATTTTTATATTTGTCTACAAAAATAAAATAGTAAATTACTTACCTAGTAATCGTACCTCAAACCTCTAATTACATAAAGTAATGCTTAAACCATTAAGCTACATGTGACTTTGCTGTTAAATTTCTTGGACTTATTTCTTTTAATAACAAATCAACTCTTTAATATACTAATTTACAAAAGATTGAACCCAAGATCTCTAATTCTATAGACCAGCATCAAATTTTATTCACTATTTTTTTACGATACACTAGTAAGTTAATATATCAAAAGGAAAATGACGTCACATAACTATGTATTTTTTTAGTTTGTACATATTTATATAGTGTAATTTTTTTGTAGACATTTGATTGTCCAACTTTTGAAAATTTTTCAGTTGGGTAGTTGGGTGATCTGGAAACCAGCACCAACCGGTCACCTAGCTTACGTAAATAGTTTTTTCAAGACAAATGACATCGAATAGTCATGTACTTTTAAGTTTGTACACATTTATGTTGTGTACTTTCCATTTGTGCACATTTAGTAGTCAAACTTTTAAAAAGTTTTATTTAGGTAGTTGGGTTACCTGAAAATCGATAGGAACCAGTTACCATGCTTATGTGGACATGTTTTATGACGTAGAATTTTTTTCTTTTTAAAAATGACTCTTAAACATGGAAGATATAAAATTTAAAAAACATATCATTTCCACTTGATACATCTCATGTTTAGGATATGGAAATTAAGGCTCTAATATATTGTAATAAAATGACAACATATCTTATCAATTTGATACATATTTTGTT
>JAANYP010009061.1:0-47020 GCA_020465985.1 Centrapalus pauciflorus | reverse complement strand
CCGCTTCACAGCTTTCATATGCATCTCCTTCGGATTCGCTGGAAACCTAGCACAAATACACACAGCAAACATTATGTCAGGTCTTGAAGCAGTTAAATACATAAGTGACCCAATCATGGCCCGATATAAAGTCGGATCCACATCGGTATCACTTTCAGTACCCGGCCCGAGATTATGATTCACTTGAATCGGCGTGCTGAAATGGGCAGTCAACTTAGTTCCTTCCATCCCGAAACGTTCTAATATGTCATAGACATACTTAGTCTGATGGATAAACATCCCTTCCTTCTTTTGATCAACTTGTAACCCTAAGAAGAAATTTAACTCTCCCATAGCACTCATCTCGAACTTAGACTTCATCACCTTCTCGAAATCTTTGCACATCTGTTCGTCTGATGATCCAAAGATGATATCATCGACGTACACTTGTACCAAGATAAAGTGATCTCCCTTTCTCTTAACAAAGAGAGTACTATCTATCCTACCCCTCTCAAAACCATTTTCTAACAGATGGTTGGATAGAGTCTCATACCACGCCCTAGGTGCCTGATGCAATCCATATAGAGCCTTATCTAAGCGATATACTCTATCAGGATATTTTGGATCTGTAAATCCGGGCGGTTGTTCTACGTACACCAACTCCTTCACTTTCCCATACAGGAAAGCACTCTTAACATCTAACTGATATACCTTAAATCCTTTGAAGGAGGCAAAAGCTAAAAACAACCTAATGGCTTCTAGCCTTGCTACTGGTGCAAAAACTTCGTTGTAATCGATTCCCTCCTCTTGGTTGAAACCCTTTACAACTAACCTAGCCTTGTTGCGCGTGACTATACCCCGATCGTCCCTTTTGCACTTAAAAACCCATTTGGTTCCTATGGCAATTTCCCCTCGAGGTAATGGAACTAACTCCCACACTTCTAGTTTCCTAAATTGCGAAAGTTCTTCCTGCATTGCTTCAACCCAGGAGTTATCCTTAAGTGCCATTTGCACATTCTTAGGCTCTACTTGCGATATGAAACAAGAATATAGACATGTGTGATATGCCTCGGAGTCGTTTATCATCGACAACAACACAGTGTTGTTATTTACACTACTCCGAGTCCTCACACCCTCGTTAGGATTTCCTATGATGCTTTCTATTGGATGGTTCTTGTTAATCCTAGAGGTCTCTATCTCATCTACCCTTAGATTATCTCCTAAGTTAGATCCTATTTCACCTAATGGGGGAACAGGCTCAGCTTCTGCATTTTCCTCCTCATGGACGTTTTCCTCAGAATTGGAACTTGATGCCTGAGTCTGATTCTCCGTGTTAGGTGCCTCTTGATCAGCAACTTCTGGAGACCCATCTACAGTCGCAGTAGGCTCGGATGTAGATTCGAACGTGGTCCTCGGAAAGATATGGCCATCGTCATTCAGGTGCAACGTCGTCATGTCTTTTTCGATTGTACCTGCAGTATCATCCAAAGGAATGTTAAATGACTCAAACAATTTATCATAGTCAAATAACCATTCCGGACCAGTTTGGGGTTCATGTGTATAACTTGTGACTTCAATATTATACACAATCTCCACAGTACCACTCGTTTTATTAAAAACCCGTTTGTTTGGTGAGTTCGGCACATAACCTAGGAAGTATCCTTCGTCAGCCTTTTCACCAAACTTCGGTTGATGTTTTGTTCGTAAGAGAGTGCATGGTACACCAAACGGTTCGAATCCAGTTAAATTAGGTGGCTTTTTATTCAAAATTTCATAGCATGTTTTGTTCAATGATTTGACTGTAAGGACTCTATTTAAAATATGGCACGCGGTATTCACTGCCTCCCCCCAAAACATGGTAGGAAGCTTTTAATCCGAAAGCATAGTCCTTGCAGCCTCAATCAATGTTCTATTTTTACGTTCGGCCACCCCATTTTGTTGAGGTTCATATGGTGCACTGAATTGATGCACTATGCCCTTTGATAGGCAATATACACCAATTACAGAGTTTTTAAATTCAGTCCCATTATCACTACAAATATGTTTAACCCTTTTTCCGTATGAGTTCTCCACTTGGTCTAAGAACCCGATGAGCTTTGAAGCCGTCTCGTCCTTTGTACCTATAAAGAAAACCCAAGAAAAACGTGAGTAATCGTCAGTGATAACTAAGCAAACCAACTACCTCCTATACTCCTTTTGTTGATAGGGCCGAAAAGGTCCATATGCAACAAATCGAATGTTGAGGCGATTGAATTCTGCTTCTTGGACTTGTGTGTCTTTTTATGCTGTTTGCCTTTCATGCACGATAGACACTTGTCCTCGAACTGAAAGCTCTTCAATGGCACACCCTGCACCAGTCCATTCTTCGTTATGTAATTCATCTTCCTTAGGTGCAGGTGAGCCATGCGTCTGTGCCACAGTACCGATTCTGTCTCCGAAGCTTTGGATAATAGACAAATTGGCCCCATCGAACTCTCCGGCTTGTTCATATCCAACATGTACAAGTCGTTCTTCCTTGGCGCCCGCATTAATACCCATTCTTCAGGAATTTTGAATCCCGGCTTTAGCACTAACGCCTCAGTGTCAGTAAATAACACCGAGTTCTTCTTATCACAGATTTGAGATACACTAATGAGATTGTGAACCAGTTTATCAACATGATAAACTTGGTCCAAAGTGATTGTCCCATTAGTGACCACTCCGGTACCCGTGATATTTCAACCCTTGTTACCCGCGAATGATACGAATCCCCTATTACCTCCCTTGAAGTCTGTGAGTAGACTTCTTTCCCCCGTCATGTGCCTGGAGCAACCACTGTCGACGAACCACTTGTTGTTTGGACCTGTTGTTATCTCCTGCACATGAAAGAAAAGAGGTTAGTTATCACGGGGAACCCAAGCCATGACTGACTTGGTAATACCATTCTCGTCCACATACTTGAACTCTTTCAAATACCCATCTCGCCTTTCAGGTGACTTGGGCCTTTGAACTGTGTTCTGTTGTGGTGCCGAGTGATTTAAGTTCACTCTTTGCCTTGGAGTAGGCATTTGTTGTGGAGCTCTAGAATGATTCCTATTATAAGGCATTTCGGACTGTGATCCCTGAGCTCTTACCGGTGCATACTGTCTAACTGGAGTGTGAGACCTAACTGGAGTGTGTGACCTGCTAGGTGTTGTGCTCCTATAGACTTGCTGTGGTGCTGACCTAGATTGATTATTGACACGATTCGGTGAATTTGTCCTAATCACTTCCTTTGGTCCAACCTTAACCGGTGCGTTTTTCACAACTTGTTTGGGTGCGGCCTGCACAGCTTTCTCGGTATTTTGAGAACTGCTGGTGCCTGCCACACTGGTTGAGGACTTAACAAGTGTTGGATTCACTATCTTAGGGGTAACATCTGCTTTCCTAAGCGGACAGTGAGAAGCAACATGCCCCTTCTCGTGACATCTAAAGCAAGACATCTTATCTATGGACTTTTTGTGTGTTCCCTTAGATCTAGGTGTCTCACTAGTGTCTATTTCCTTTGGTACATCTTCGGTGTCTGGCTCATCGACCTGATCAGCCCAAGCAATTTTCTGTTTTCCTGCAGGTGTTTCACTGGAGGAAGACACAAACTTTACTTTCTTAACCTTGACGGTTGAGTCAGCCACCTTAGGTGTATTTTCAACTATAGGCTCTGGTGTCGGTTCAGGTAGGTCCTCTAAGTCTACTGACTTGTCAGTTTTCTCCTGAGGCTGAGGCACATAGTTCGCATTGAAAGGTGGAGGAATTTCGTGAAATCCTAGACCTACTGGCTTCTTAGACTGTCTTTGGGCATCTAAGGCTTTCCCTAGGTTCAGGCTCGAATTCCTAAACTTCTCCAACTTGCTATTTGCCTCTGCTACCTTAACCTTTGTTTCAGCTAGCTCTATATCCTTGTCCTTAAGACTTTTGGTCAAGGCTTCTACGTGCTCATACATTAGCTCTATCCTAACACACTGCTCACTGAGTTTGTCTTTTAGAACTACTACGTCTTGAGCATCAGCCTTAAGCTTTTCTTTAAGATCTTGCTTGATATCGTTTAGGCTAGCATTTTCTATTTTTAAGTTCTCATTTTGAGCAGATATGGTTTTATGTGATTCTAAGACTAGATTTAACCTATCATTAGAAGTAACACACAAAGCACATAATTCACGAAATAGAGAGTAAGATAGACTAACCTTAGAGTTATCAGATTCCACATTGGCCATCTGAGCAGCAAACTCCAGCACTGTCTGATCATTCTCCTTCTCTACCCACATCGGACTGCTGTCCCGTGTGGTCTGGTCGTCCCCATCACACCCCGTTTCTGTGACTTCAGCCATGAAGGCTCTAGCATTCGACTCAGGATGTGAACTCCAGTCATAGGTACCATCTAGCTGTCTATCTGAAGTGACATTGGATAGAAGACCCGCTAGGTTGGCTTGACCGGTTGATGAACTTGGAAGATATCGTTGTTGGGACTGATTTTGGTACTGTCCCTGATGCTGACTCTGTCCTTGGTATGTCTCTAAATTCGGTCGCTGACACTCCCTGGCGAAGTGTCCCAATCCTTGACAGTTGTAGCATTTGACTTTGGACTTATCAAATCCTACCCCCTTGTTATTCATCTGCAGATTCCTCCCAGTTCTCTTAATGAATCACTTAACCCTCTAGGTTACCATGGCCAGTTGCCATTTAAGATCCATTTCCTCTAAGTCATCAGGGTCGACCTGATCGTAATCTTCGTCCCATAGAGCCGGATCATTAATCTTTCCCTGAACACAATTTCCATATGCGGCCACAAAAGATGCAAGCAGATTCAGATGTTCTTCCGCCGACTTTGCGCTCATGGGCATCTTTGAATAGCTCTGAGATGTCGATGCCTGTTGAACTTGAGGTTGCGGTTCTTCCGATCTTCCTAATCCTAAGAACGCGCGATTCAATGAGTCTTCAAACTCTGCTGGTGATGACGTTTCTCCCGTGAAAAACGCTGTAGCAGTCTTCGGTTCGGCTGTCACTGAAGATCTTGTTGTCTTTCCAAAATACATTGTTGGATTCTGGACTTGCTCGTAATCAGTCTCGGCCTTAAGTAACTCGAAGTGATATGCCCTCAACATTCCCACAATGTCATCGAGAGATTGAGTATAATACTTGTCCTCATTTAGCTTAATCATTGCCACATACATAGCCCATTTGGCTGGTAAGGCATTAAGAAGCTTGTTGTTCTTGTCAGTGTCAGAATACTCAATTCCATGACTTTCAAGTTCCGTTATCAGGTGATAGAACCTGGTGATAATATCATCCAGCTGTTCATCCTTAATTGCCTTGAAAATCGCAAACTGTTGTTTCAACAGCTCTGTACGCTTTCTACGTACCCTAGGATTACCCTCACACCTTTTCTCGAGAGACTCCCAAAGTTCCTTCGACGTCCTTTAAGTCCGAAATGTGTGCAGTATATCCTGAGGTAAAGCCATACGGATTATGGAGAAAGCTTTGTTTTCGGCTTCAAACAGTTTCTGGTCATCCTCCTTCATCATTTTATATGACAAGACCTTCTGACGGCCTTCTACTTCTGAGACCGGTGGAATATACCCTTCGTCGATGCACACCCACATGCGCATGTCGTTAAATCGCACAAAATCAGTAAATCGGTCTTTCCACCAGTAATAATCCTCGACCTTCATCAGCTTAGTGGTGCATTTGCCTTCCCAACCTCGTGGTCCATTTCTAGGAATTTCTGAAGATTCGACATCTTTTCGAAAGTAATTGAATTTGAACTTAATTAATTTAATTCGAAACTGATTTAGACTAAGTTTTTCGAATCTAGGTAGATTCGAAACTAATTAAGGTTAAATCTTTTGGGATTAAATTCGATTAAGTGTTTTAATTCTGTTAAACTCGAAATATGTCAAATTCGAAATTTCCTTAGATTCGATGGTCCTTAGATTCGAAGGTCAGCAAACTCGAGGTAATCAGCAGATTCGAAACACTTATCGAAACTAGACTAGACTCGAACTCGACTCGAAACTAGACAGACTCGAGACCCTATTCGAATGAAGCACAAACTCGACACAGATTCGAAACCCACTGAAACAGACTCGAAAGGAGCAGATTTAGGTTAGACTCGAGACTAAAGTGTAACTCTAATTACCCCTATTAGATTCGAGCGCCGCAAACTCGAAAAACAGTTAATACTTTGATTTTTTAACGATTTTCAGATTAAACCAGTATTTTTCTAACGAAAAATAATGGTTTCGATCAAAAACGAGAAAAATCACAAAGTATTTTCTGAATATAAGTTTGCTAAGCTCAAAAACTCGATTTTGAGAGAAAAAACCGTCTAACTAGCGTCAAGAAACCTAGAATGTATTTTATGAACACGAAGAACACGAAGAACACTCCGTAGGCTCTGATACCACTTGTAAGGTCTACCACTATACGAGATCTATCTAGACGCAGATCCGTCAACGAGTGTGGAATCCTCGTTAACGGGTAGACGGACAATTCTCAACAACGAAACACGGAGACTATTAGATGCTGAACGAACGACTGCCGAACGATCCTACGAACTAATTCTCTTCGAAACTGCACTCACCTAGCTGATAGACTCGAGATCGCTTTATGCTTAATCACTCACGAATTCTGCAAAAAGTCTAATAATTATTCGAGTCTATTCCTAATTATAGACCCTGATTCGAGTCTGTTGTGGGCCAAACTCGAATCTGGCCCAAGGCCCATTTGAGTCTGTCCACAAGACACTCTCGAATCTGGTCTTCATTCGAATCTATGGCTACATTCGAATCTATCACAGATTCGAATGTGACCCCTTATATGATTCGAATCTAGCTAACTTGTATATGAACCTTATGTTTATGCTTGAATTAATCTTTGATCTTTATGTTTGAACTTCTTGTAATATGTTACATCAAGTTCAAACATACAATCAATTACTATTAAACATATATAAACACATATATCAAGCACTCGTTAAACCACAATGTTGAATATTACTTAAACCACAATGTTAGATCGATTAGACTGCTATCGTCACACAGGGTGTACCAACATGTGTTCTCCATCAACTCAGCCTACTAAGTGCTATGCTGAGTCTCACAAGCAAAAGAAAGGAAAACATACTCAAACTTCAGCTGTGGACACTAAACCTATTGACAAAACAGGCTCTGGGTCCAAAGCTGATGGCAAGAGACATGTTAATCCTTTTGATGCTAAACATTTTGAAAATAAGTTTTCAAAAGGTAAGCAGCCTGCTTTCAACAAGGGTAAGTCTAATGTTGAAAGTAAATCTACTGTGGTTTCAAATAAGTTTTAAAATCATAGTGGAAAACTGGTTATAAATGAAAATAAGTCTTTCAAAACCAGAAACAGTGATTATGCTGATAGG
Source organism: Centrapalus pauciflorus (assembly GCA_020465985.1). Taxonomy (NCBI): domain Eukaryota; kingdom Viridiplantae; phylum Streptophyta; class Magnoliopsida; order Asterales; family Asteraceae; genus Centrapalus; species Centrapalus pauciflorus. The sequence goes on along the minus strand of JAANYP010009061.1, from coordinate 39,639 downwards.
CAGCTTCAATCACATCTCAGTAAGGGCAAAGGCAAAGCCATTGCTCAGCCTGAGAAATCTGGGAATAAGTTTCCCAAACATGTGGAAGGACAAAAGCCAATCAAGCTTCCTGTTTTTGACATCTGTCCTCCCAAAAAGAGGAAAGAAGAAATAGGCAAAGCTATTGCAATTGTGCCATCCATCCAAGCTGTTGATTCGTCAAAAAATAGTAATAAGTTTGCTAAACCTGCTGATAAAATCAACAGAAATAATTCAGAATGTGTTTCTGAAAACTCTTGTTGGGAAATAGTTTAAGTATACTCAAGCTGTTAGTTTAGACTTCTCAGACTGTTAGTAGATTTTACATGTAAGTACAAAGTTCATGCTGCTAGTTGAAGAAACTCGAGCTGCCAGTGTAAAAGTTCAAGCTGCTAGAGTAAATCTGCTCAAGCTGCTGTGTTCAAGCTGTCCAATGACTCAAGCTGCTCAACAGTTACTCAAGCTGCTCAACAGTCTCTTAAACAGAAAGTGCTGATTTTCAGGGAAGATATCTACAAGAAGATTTCAGCATATCTACTATCAAAGAAGTCCTAGTCCTTCAAGGAAACAAGTCGAAAAGCAATATAAATAGACAGAATAGGTTTTCAATTATATAGAAGTTTTCTGCGTATTTTCTGAGTCTGTAATTGCTTTATTGTTTAAGTTTTCATAAGCCTCTAAGGTTGTAAAACCCTAAGAACAGTCTGTGTTCTTCGTCTAATCAAAACAGATTAGAGGTGATTGTAATCATTGAATTTAGCAATACAAACAGTCTTGATTACTTCTTATGTTTTATGCTTCATTGGTTCTGAAAGTTTTTGTTAAAATAATTAAGTGTTATTCCGCAAACTTCTTAATTAAACTTTGATTCAAAGCAAGATTATTGATTTATACTCTGATAAATTTCAAATCAGTTAATCTTGGTTATTCATATTTTAGATCCTGTCAAGTGGTATCAGAGACTAGTTGTTCTTTGTTTTTCAAAGTCGAAAACTTTCTTTCAAAACTTTTAATCTTTTCCAATGGAATTTGAAAATAGCAGCAGTGGATCTGGGCAAGGACTCAAAGTGCCTATGCTCAAGCCCACTGAGTTTGAGATGTGGAAACTCAGGATTCAACAGCATATTCAATTCATTGATTATGCCATATGGGAAGCTGTTGAATTCCCTCCTGTAGTTGATCCAGAACTTGAGGCTGAGGGAAAACCAGTCAAAACTCCTCCAAAAACTGAACTTGAAAGGAAGACTAGAATGAATGAAGTGAAAGCACTCACACTATTACAAATAGCCATTCCTAATGCTTATCAACATCAGTTCAAAAAGTTTTATACTGCTCACTCTCTTTGGAATGCCTTAGAGAAGAGGTTTGCTGGTAATGCAAGTACCAAAAGAAATCAAAAAGACCTCTTGAAATAGCAGTATGAAAACTTCTCTGGTGGCAAGAATGAAAACCTCACTCAAATCTTTGACAGGTTCAACAAACTGATAAGTGAACTGGAAAGTGCAAAGGTCAATCTGGATCAAGATGAAGTCAACAGAAAGTTTCTCAGATCTCTTGGAGAAGAATGGACAGTCTATGCTGCACAGTGGAGAACAAAAGACACTCTTGATGAGATAGAACTGGATGATCTGTATAGCAGTCTAAGAGTGTTTGAGACTGAGATTGATCCTAAAAAGAAATCCTTTTCTTATAATCACAATACTGCTCTTCTGTCTTCTGAAAAATCTAATAACTGTGATTCTTTTTCAGGTGGTGATGGCAATCCTGCTGAAACTCATTATGAAGCTTTTGTTGCCAATGATGGATTATTTGCTCTAAATGTTGAAGACTTGGAACAAATTCATCCAGATGATCTTGAAGAGATGGATTTAAAGTGGCAACATGCAATGCTCACCATGAGAGCCAAAAGATTTCTGAAAAGAACTGGTAGGACCAACTTTTAAGCCAAAACAGAAGGCAAACCATCTTTTGATAAATCAAAAGTGGAATGCTATAAATGCCATAAGCTTGGTCACTTTGCCAGAGAATGTAGATCTCAAGGTCAACAGCCATCAAGGACTTCACAGCCCATCCAAGCTTCCTCATCAACAGCACTTGTCTCTCAAGAAGACAATGTGTTTGACTGGAGTGATCAGACAGAGGAAGAATTTCAAAATCAAGCACTTATGGCAGAAACATCAAATGTCTCCTCCACTGAACTACCATCTGAGGTAAATTCTAAACTCTGCTCTCAATCATGCAAAAATATGGTTAAAAGTACAGAGATCATAATGAGAGCATGTGCAAAACTCTAGCTAAGATGGAAGAAAGGAGATATGAATATATGCAAGCCATAGAAGATCTGGAAAAACAGATCAATGATTATAAGGATAATGAGATTCAAATGGGGTATGATAGAAACTATCATGAATGGGAGAAAAAGGAAATCAATAAGAAAATAGAATCTCTGAATAAAAAGGTAGAAGAAACTGAACAGAAGGTGTTAGAGGCTAATGAGAAACTGGAATCTGTTAACATAGATCTAGGTAACTTCAAGTTAGCAAATCAAAAGCTAGAACACCTAATGGAAATTCAATTCAAAGATAGAGTCAAATCTCAGGTCAATCCCAAAGAAGGAATAGATACAGAGCTACTCCACCTCCATATAATAACAAGTACATTCATCCAATGAGTGAAGTTGCTGATAGACTTGTCAATGAACCACTAGATGAGTCTATGACTATTGTAGATCCTATCCTTGATAACAGTCCTGAACTAAAAGAAGATAAGAGTCAAAATAGAGACTGTGACACAAAGAGTGCACCCATAGAAGTCCAAGTTCTCAGTAAGAAAGGAAAAGAGAAGATGAGTGTATGCAATGCTACTCCACAAGTTTCTCTACATTCTAACTGTAACACTGCATCTTCATCAAAAGGAACTAAAAGAGGTAAAACTGTTTCTATCTGCACATGCCAAAAGCATGGTGTTCAAAAGTTTCCTAAACAACAGCAGATAAGAGGAAACCAGAGAAACAAGAACCAGAAATTGACAGAAAAGTCTGGTGTTCCAATTCAAATTGTCAAAAGATGCTTTCACTGTGGAAGGAAGAATCACTTAGCCAAGGATTGTTTTTACAAACCAGCTGTTGCAAAACAGACTGTGCATCACACAAAATCAAATCCTAAACAGGCAAAGCACTCAAAAGTGAAACCTTCCACAGCCGCTCCAAAGAAAACAGTTGATCACAGATTCTCAAAAGTTAATAAAAAACAGTCCACACATCAAAAACAAGTTTTGGCAAAGCCTAAATCAAGTTTTAAACAAATATGGTGTGTCAAGGACAAATCTGTTGCTCAAACTGCTAATGCAAAAGATCAGACTGCTAAGTCAAAATCTGATGCTGTTAGTGCAAAAACTGAAACTGTTAGAACTACAAACACAGCTCAAGCTGCTGGGCATCAAACTGGAGCTGCTAGTGAATCATCTGAGACTGTCAGAAGAATAGATGATCAAAATAATTGGATACCTCATATTATCACTAAATACTCTCCAAAGACTCCATCAGTAGATCTCACTAAATACAAGAAGTCAAAAACAGTTTTTAGTTATGTCAATGTACAAGGCCAACCCAAAACCAATTTGGTTTGGGTTTACTCCACTACTAACTAAGCTGTTATTTGTGCAGGGCAACCACAGGTCTCCTCATAGAACAAGATGGCATCTTGACAGTGGATGCTCTAGGCACATGACAGGCAATTCTGAATGCTTGTCAAATTTCAGAGGCTTTGATGGAGGATTTGTTGCATTTGGAGGCAACTCAAAAGGAGGTAATGTGGATTCAGAATCAGTTGAGAGACTATGGTATGAACTTTCTATCCACTCCTATTTATATTGACAATTCAAGTGCAATCAGCATAGTGCAAAATCCAGTGAAATTCCCAAAAACCAAGCATATAGATATCAGATTTCATTTTATAAGAGCTTGTAATGAAAAGAAATTAATCCAAGTTACCAAGATTCATACTGATGATCAGTTAGCTGATCTATTTACAAAACCTTTTGATGTAGGAAGGTTTACTTTCCTAGTATCAAACATTGGTATGGTAAACATGGATTAAAATTTTCATGATTATCTAAGTTCTATGCTTATTTTAAGGGGGAGTCACTGTTTCATTAAACGAAGCCTAATTCTTAACTAACAGCTTGAGTCTTTTCTCATGCTGCTAGTTCATTTTCTCATGCTGCTAGTTATTTTCACTTGATCTGTCAAAATGTCAGGGTATTTGGGTAATTTGTCAAATGTGTGCGCGGGACCCAACCTTTTCGAAACCTTTAAAGGTCCCAGTTTCGTTCAGTTGTAACTACCAGTTACACATTCCTCTTCCACGGCCTTCTATCTTCTCTCTGAACGATTCACACATTCTTTTCAAACCCTAAACCCTAAACCGTCGTTTCTTCATCAATGGAGTTCGTAAAAGAACACAACTTCCTCCCATACACCCTGAAACACACTGAACTTCAACCGTTCCATGCTATGATGGACTTCCTCAGGCACTCCCATATCCACTATGCCCTCAATATTAACCCCACTATATACATATCTCATATTGAGCAATTCTGGAATCGTGCCTATGTTCAAACCATCAATGGAGTGCCTACCCTGACTTCCAAAATCGATGGTACTACCATCAATATCACTGAGGAGTCCATCAGAAGTCATCTGCATCTTCAAGATGCCTCAGGTATAACAGACCTATCCCTTAATGCTTTACATTCTGGTCTTCAAAATATTGGATATAGGGGCCCTGCTGATTCTTTTACTTTCTTGAAAGCACACTTTTCTCCTAAATGGAAATATCTCGTGCATATCATTCAGTAGTGTATAAGCCCCAAAAGAACTGGTTAGTCCGAGTTTTCCTCAAATATTGCCACTGCCTTAGTGTGCTTTTCTACTGGCCAACAGTTCAACTTTTCAAACATGATTTTCCAGGGGATGTTAAGGCATCATTCCCTAAAGAATGGGAAATTTCTTATGTATCCCAGGTTTTTGGCAAAAATCATTGCACACACCTGCACAACTTCACATTTACACAAACGGATACATGTTTCCCATAGGCACTCACTATTTTCAATCAAAAGGCTGTTAAAGCCAAGTGCCAATTTTGTCAGTATAGATGCTCCATTGCCCTCTGCAATGATGAACATCATCACAAGAAACAGAGGAGAGGGGCCTGAGCAGACACAGCCTAACATTACTGCTTCACCCCCAAGACCCCAACCCACTCCTCATGATACACAAACTCCCACTGATCTTTTTGTACAGCCAACACGCCCACTCAGATACCTATACAAAAGAAAAAGGGGACCAGGAGCTCCTTCCTCCTCCTCCCATCAGCAAGAGCCATATATCCCTGTGCAGGAGGATACTCCTGCACAGAATATCCAAAGGGAACCAGTTGAGGACACTCCCATCCTCTCTCAGGAGGTGAACATCTCTTCAGAGATGATTCATATGGGTTCTGTGGCTGGCACTACTAATGTCTCTGCAAAAGAGGCACAGGACGGTGCCAACATAGCTAAGACCACGCCCATGGCAACAGCAAGTGTGCAAACACAAGCTGGAAGTCCCCAGAACCAAGAAAAGAGGGGCCCAGAAGTTTCTACTTCTGGTTTCAATGTCAGTGATAGATCACAAGCACCTCAGGTGTTCTCTGAACTTGAGGCTAGTCTGCAACAATTGCTTTTAACGGATCCCAGGCTCAAACCTGTTGTAGCCATGTTGGACTATCAAATGTCCATCATTGCTGCATAGGGAGCCTAAATTTTTGCTCTCAAGCAGGCAGAAGCTGCTCAGAATAAGAGAATAGATTATCTTCACAGAGGCTTCACTCTCTGTGGAAATAAAATTGTGAAATTAGAGCAGATGATTCGAACCCAAGGGGCAAAGGGTGTAGGTCCTTCTGACCAAACCAATGCTTCCAAAAAGGGGGAGAATCAGGAGGTCCCTACATCAGTCCAAGCAGCTCCAAAAACAACAACAGTCCAAGTAGCACCAACAGTCCCAGTTTCTAGGCTAGCAGTCCCAACAGCTTCTCAAGCTGTTAGCCTAGAAACTCAAGCTGCTCCTCCAAAAGTCACTGGAGTTGTGATCAGAGAAGGAATTCAAGCTCCATCAAGCACAGTCCAAGCTACAACATCTGCTACAAAAGACAAAGGCAAGGGCATTCTCATAGAGTCTCCAAAGCATAAATTTTCTTCAAAAGAAGCCCAAATTGCCTTTGATGCTGAAGTTGCAAGAAAAATAGCAGAGGAACAAGACAAAGAATTAGAGCAGCAAGCCCAAACCCCTATGGATGATGATGAAACTTTAGGTGATTACTTAAAGGGGTTTGTGGTTAAGCAAGGAGCAAGGAAGAGAAAGATGCCAACAGGGCACTCCAAGGCTGAGCATAGAAGATTTCTTATCAATTTTGCCTTTGCAGCTGGTATTCAGAAGAAAATGGCTCAGTCCATGGCTACTGAAAGGCTGCAAGAGATTCATGATAAGGAGATGGACAAAAGACAGAGAACAAAAGTCTCTCCAGAAGCTCAACCATCCCAAGAAGTCCAACCATCAACCCAATCAGTCCAAGCTGAAGCTGGTGCCAGTGCACCTGCTCCCTCTGATCAAGCTGCTCTCTCTATTCCTTCATCGGTTAAAAGGGTGCTCTTTGAGCAACAACTACAAAAAGCCATGGTGATAGAGAAGTTGATTGATCAGCATGACTTTACAAAGCCTCAAATCAACTACTGGTATGCTAAGTCACTGGATGACCGTGACTTAAGAATAAAGTTTGTGATCAGAAGAGAATCTGGACCTGAAGAGGAGTATGATACTTTTTGGCAGATAGTACAGAAGCTGACCAGAGAAGAATTAATAAAGATGTACCATATAGGGTCAGTTAAACAAGTAAGGTCTGCTCTTCCACAGGTCAAGCAGCTCATTAAAGATCTAAGTACAGTGGTTGATCCTAATTTTGCAAGACAAGAGATAGAAGATGCTGAAAAGAAAGGGAAAAAGATCAAGCAGATTGATCTGTTTGTCAAGTCAAAGACATTCAGAATCAAATTCACAGATGGGACTGGTATCTTCTTCAATTTTGAGTTTTATAATTTTTCAAAAGATATGCTACTGCAAATTAAGTCAGCTAGAATATCTTGTGACAAAGAAGAGTTGAAGAAAGAATTTTTGAAGGCTATAGATCATAAACTTGCACAGTTGTAAGTTTTTGAAAGCCTTGGTTTGTAAATAACAGTTTACTTATTTATTTCCATTTTTGTATAGAACTTAAAGTCTTGTAAAGAATTTAAGTTAGGGGGAGATTGTTGGGAAATAGTTTAAGTATACTCAAGCTGTTAGTTTAGACTTCTCAGACTGTTAGTAGATTTTACATGTAAGTACAAAGTTCATGCTGCTAGTTGAAGAAACTCGAGCTGCCAGTGTAAAAGTTCAAGCTGCTAGAGTAAATCTGCTCAAGCTGCTGTGTTCAAGCTGTCCAATGACTCAAGCTGCTCAACAGTTACTCAAGCTGCTCAACAGTCTCTTAAACAGAAAGTGCTGATTTTCAGGGAAGATATCTACAAGAAGATTTCAGCATATCTACTATCAAAGAAGTCCTAGTCCTTCAAGGAAACAAGTCGAAAAGTAATATAAATAGACAGAATAGGTTTTCAATTATATAGAAGTTTTCTGCGTATTTTCTGAGTCTGTAATTGCTTTATTGTTTAAGTTTTCATAAGCCTCTAAGGTTGTAAAACCCTAAGAACAGTCTGTGTTCTTCGTCTAATCAAAACAGATTAGAGGTGATTGTAATCATTGAATTTAGCAATACAAACAGTCTTGATTACTTCTTATGTTTTATGCTTCATTGGTTCTGAAAGTTTTTGTTAAAATAATTAAGTGTTATTCCGCAAACTTCTTAATTAAACTTTGATTCAAAGCAAGATTATTGATTTATACTCTGATAAATTTCAAATCAGTTAATCTTGGTTATTCATATTTTAGATCCTGTCAACTCTTCTTCCAAAAAGGCCAAAAAGAGAAAATGCTATAAATGTGGAAAGAAGACACACACGGCCAAAGACTGTCCTGAAACTGAGGACATGAGGCCTGTTGACTCTGCTAATTCCATTATTGCTAAAACAAGCAATGTTGGAAGTAACTTAGTCAATGAGAGTGGTATACAATTTGATACCATTCAAATAGGAAATATTAATGTGGACATCACTAGCCCATCAACACATGTTGATGAAGTAGGAGAACTCATCTCTGTGATGTGTTCCCCTAAAAGTAACTAATATTTTCCTATGACATTCTGCAGGACAAACAACCATCCCAGGTTTGGTACTTGGACAGTGGCTGCTCACTGCACATGACAGGTTGCAAGGACCTGCAGAATGATCTCAGGTCTGAAAAAGGGCCAAAAGTCACTTTTGGTGACAATGTACAGGGATCCACTGAGGGATATGGAACTCTTGCTGGTGCTGCAGTGTTCAAAAGAGTAGCCTATGTGGTCGGGCTAAAACATAACCATGTAAGCATAAGTCAACTGTGTGATGCTGGCTACAAGGTTAACTTTGATGAGCACCTGAGTTACATATTGGATCCCCAAGGCAAAGTTGTGTTGTGTGCTCAACGGAAGAAAGGTGTATATGTTGTAGATATGCAATCTGCTGATCCCACAACTGAAACCTGTTTTCTCACAAGAACAAATGCAGACCTAAACTGGTTATGGCACAAAAGGCTGTCACACCTGAACTTCAAGAACATCAACAAACTCTGTAAGAAAGAGTTAGTAATAGGTTTACCTACCATGACTTTTGTTAAGGATAAACTCTGCACAGCTTGTGAAAAAGACAAGTAGAGGAAATCATCTTTTAAATCCAAGCATAATTTTTCTATTGATACTCCTCTCTTCTTAATCCACATGGACTAGTTTGGACCTGTTAATGTTCCAAGTCTTGGAGGAAGAAGATACACTCTAGTAATGGTTGATGAGTTCTCCAGGTTTACATGGGTAATTTTCTTGAAGAGAAAAGGAGAGGCTGCTAGAGAAATCATCGGATTTGTCAAAAAGATGGAAATGCTGAACTCTGCTCAAGTGAAGCAGCTTAGAAGTGATCATGGTACTGAGTTCAAAAACAGTACTCTTGAAGACTTCTGTGAAGAAAAAGGGATCTCTCAAAACTTTTCAGCAGTAAGAACTCCACAACAAAATGGAGTTGCTGAAAGAAGAAATAGAATCCTTATTGAAGCTGCTAGAACCATGCTGTGTGCATCTGGTTTACCTTCATCATTCTGGGCTGAAACTGTCAACACTGCTTGCTTCACGCAAAACAGATCCTTAGTGGTGAAAAGGTTCAACAAAACTCCCTATGAGCTGCTCAAAGGGAGGAGGCCAAATATTAGCTACTTCCATGTGTTTGGATGTCCCTGCTTCATTCTGAATCAAAAGGACCAACTGGCAAAGTTTGAACCAAAAGCTGATGAAGGTGTATTTGTTGGATACTCTGCTATCTCCAAAGCCTACAGAGTATACAACAACAAAAGAAAAGTGATAGATGAATCTGTCAATGTCACTTTTGAAGAGTCCAGGAATGCCTCCACCAAAGCTGTTCCTGAATCAGTTTCAGGAGACTTCAACTTTGATGATCTCATGCATTCCAATAGTGAAGACGACTCAAAAGCCTCCACTACCTCCAAAGTGGAACCTGCAAACCATGATGGACATGATGATGATTATGTTGATACACCCTTTGTGAATAAGTGTACTGACTTAATTACAACTACATGTCCTGAACCAATCAATGCTGATTTTCCTGGATCTTCTGCTGATATGTTCAACAGTGGTCAGTCATGTTCAACAAGTGAATAGGCTCAAGACAACAGTGTGTCTGAAAATCTTGAGAGCTGTTCAACAGGACCTGCTGAAGATGCTAACAACTCAGGAGAATCCTCATTGAAGAATGATCCTAAGTGGATCAGATGTCACCCCAATGATCAAATAATTGGTGACATCAACAAAGGTGTACAAACAAGATCGGACAGCTTAGGGAACTTTTGTATGTTCTCTAGTTTTGTGTCTCTCATGGAGCCAAAGAAAGTGGATGAAGCACTTAGAGATGCCAATTGGATCACTGCCATGCAAGAAGAACTCAATCAGTTTGAGAGAAACAAGGTATGGAAGCTGGTCCCTGCTCCTAAAGGTAAAACTATAATTGGCACCAAATGGGTTTACAGGAACAAGATGGATGAGCAAGGTCATGTCATTAGAATTAAGGCAAGACTTGTTGCTCAGGGCTATAGACAGGAAGAAGGCATTGACTACGATGAAACATTTGCTCCTGTGGCCAGGCTAGAGGCAATTCGTTTGTTTCTAGCCTACGCTGCTCATAAGAGCATGAAGGTATTTCAAATGGATGTGAAGAGTGCATTTTTAAATGGAAAGCTGCAAGAGGAAGTCTATGTCAAGCAGCCTCCAGGTTTTGAAAATGAACATCATCTAGGTTTTGTCTATAAGTTGGACAAAGCTCTCTATGGTCTAAAACAAGCCCCTAGAGCCTGGTATGACACTCTTACTGATTTCCTTATGAGCAATGGGTATTCCAGAGGTAAAGTGGATACCACACTGTTTATAAAGAAAGTGAAGTCTGATATTATGTTTGTTCAAATCTATGTGGATGACATAATATTTGGTTCTACTAATGAACAATTATTCAAGAATTTTTCATTACTCATGAAATCCAAGTATGAAATGAGTATGATGGGAGAACTTACTTTCTTTCTAGGATTACAGGTTAAACAAACCTCAACTGGAAATTTTATAAATCAAAAAAATTATACTTTGGATCTATTGAAAAAGTTTAAATTTGATCAAAGTTCTCCTATTAAAACCCCAATGGCAACCAATGTAAAATTAGATGCAGATGCTAGTGGCAAAGCTGTTTCAGTAACAGCTTACAGAGACATGATTAGGAGCCTGCTGTACTTAACTTCTAGTAGAACTGATATTATGTTTGCTACCTGTTTATGTGCTAGGTTCCAAGCTGATCCTAAGGAATCACATCTAGCTGCTGTGAATAGAATCTTTAGATACCTTAAGGGTACACCAGGTTTGGGTCTTTGGTATCCCAAAGACTCAAGCCTTGAACTAACAGGCTATTCAGATTCTGATTTTGCAGGTTGCAGGCTTGACAGGAAAAGCACAACAGGTGGATGTCAACTCCTTGGTGGTAAGTTGATAAGTTGGTGTAGCAAGAAGCAGAACTCAGTTTCTACTTCTACTGCTGAAGCTGAGTACATTGCTGCTGGAAGCTGCTGTGGGCAGATTCTGTGGATGCAGCATCAGCTTGAAGACTATGGACTTGTACTTAGGAAAACTCCTATCCTGTGTGACAATACAAGTGCCATAGCTATTTCCAACAATCCAGTGTTTCACTCTAGAACAAAGCATATCGAAGTCAGACATCACTTTATCAGAGATCACATTCAGAAAGGTAATGTGGAGGTAAGTTTTATTTCCACTGATGAACAGCTTGCAGACATTTTCACCAAACCTCTTGATGAAAACAAGTTTAATTACCTTGTCAGCAAGCTGGGCATGTTAAACAAAAGTGACTAAGTGTCCTTAATGTCTAAGAATTGATATGTCTCACACTGCTCAAGTTCTTTCAGAACAGCTTAGACAGAACAGGCTATGCGTGTTCTATACTTAGCTGTTTTCTACAAAACTTGAACAGCTTGAGCATATAACAAGTTTGACAAATAACAGTTTATCTGTCAAGCCTGATCTGATGATCAAATCACCACCCGGCTCACTCTCTCAATCTGTCATACAAGGCATTGTCTTGTAACCTGATCAGCTACTGAACACAACCTGTTCTTACAAAGCTGAACAGTGTGAACAGCTTGTGATGATCATGCTCATCACAGGTTTGACCATCAGCTTGGACTATCAGTTTAATTACCTTTCTTCACAATTAAGTTACTTAATTTCTATTTTTATTTAACTTAATTACTACGGATAATGTGGGTTTCGTGTGTTAGTGATTACAAAGGGCTCAAGTGGTCTGACAAATGGTCTGACATGGACAACCGTTCCGTTTTCCGTTAGCGACCTTTTCAAATCAACCGCCCAAATGTTTCTCTCTCATACCCACTCACATTCAAATCCTATAAGTACCTCCTACTGTTTCATCTTCGTCTTCCCCACTACTTCCATAAACCTCCTAAGAACCCTAAAAATCGACTAAGTGTCTTGTGCTTCTGTCACTCTCACTACTTCCCAAATGGCTCAAAGAAACAACCCCTTTCTAACAGTATTCGTTGGTGGTGATGTACAGAAACACTCATCAGTCACCACAATGCTTACCCTGAAACCCACTAACTACATTGCCAACCTCACAATCCCCAAAAACTATGTGGGGAAAGGCTATGACCAAATGGTGGAGTTTTTGAAGGTTCATCCGTTGAACTACGCCATGACTGCTACTCCTAGTGTCCTGTACCAGGAGATGGTGTATGAGTTCTGGTACACTTGTGCCTACAACCCAGATACCAAAGTCATCAAGGGCACCATACTCAATGGGACTCAGAACATTGAGATCAACACTCGTCTGCTTAGGGAAGTTCTTCGACTCCCTGTAGTTGAAAAATATGATCAACCACAACCTGAAGATGAACAGATGAAGAATCTGCTGCACTTCTGTGGTGTAGCAGAACCAAAGGTTGGAGCAACGCTGTTCAGAAAGGATTTGTCTCCTACTTACAACTTCTTGTTTGCCTCTGTGGTAATGTGCTTCAGCAGCAAAGTTGGTTCCTTTGACCAACTGAGCCGTGATGAAGTTCCTGTAGTTCTGCAGCTTGTGGATGGAACTACAATAGACATGGCTAAGTGGATTTTCTTGAATTTGAGGAACCTGGTGCAGCAGGAGACACGACCAGCTGCTGTTTGATATCCCAGGTTTCTGAGTCTCATCTTCAATCATATTTGAGGTGAGCATTTGTATAACTCTCAGCCTTTACTTCATAATACTGCATTCCCTGTAATAGGGAATAGAGTTTTCTATACTCCTGTTCTCCCAAATGATCCTCCTCTGTCAACACCAATGAGGAGGTTGTTAGGACTGGTGGAAAGACCCTCTGATGTGAGGGTGGATCCAGAAGCTGCTCCCAGAAGAAAATCCAAAGCCAGGGCCAAGCTTGTTAAAAGGACCCTAGAAATCACTGAAGCTGGGCCTGTCCACAAGAAGGCCAAAACAGCTCTGTCTGAGTCTGCACCCTTAGCCTCTGTGGCTGAGGGGGAGCAAGCTCCTCACCCTGGGTAATTTGTTGATCCTGAAGCCTTTGTGGCTGGTGCCTCTATGGCACCTGAGACTATGGAACAGGTCAACCCACCTGTTTCTAAACCAGTCTCCAAACCTGTCCAGTCTGAACCTCTCATCTCCTCTCCAAAATCCCCCACTTCATCTCACATTCTATACCAACGCAAAAAGAAACCAACAGCCCAAACTAGCCCCTCTGTTCCCTCTCAACAGGGTTCAGTTGAAAAAGAAGCAACCTCTGCTGCCTATCATATTTTGGGAGAAGGATCAGCACACTTGGAGCCTGCTTCACTCCACCCTGTGTCAACCCCAAGTCAGCCTAGACCCTCTAGTTCCAACCAACAGGAGCCAGTTGTACAAATGGAGACAGCCACATCAACTATTCCAGCCTCCCAACAGGCTGAGAATATTGAAAGACAGGAGTTCTCTCCACTCCATACTGAGTCCACACTGTCCCCATCCCATACTTCTCTACACCCTGAGTCTGCACGAGGTGTCCACCCTGCTGGCTTAGACCACCCAGCAGATCAGCCTCAAACTTCTACTCCTCATGATGCAGCTATTCTACACCAAACAGCTGCTGAAGGACCCACAACTCTAGCTGATGAACCTCAGGGAACAGAACATCCCTTTGGTGAGGCTAATCCCTTTATGCAAACTCCATCAGCAGGTTTCACCACTGCTGATGTTAAAATGCAAATTCCATCTCCCCATGATGAGGTACTTTTAAACCAAGGTACTGAAGAGGGAACCACCACTGGCCTTAATGAAGGTACTGCAGAACAAGCAGTGTCTGAAAGGCTGCCATCCACTACCCACTCTCCTGATGATGCAGCTACAGCCACTGCTGAAGGACCCATCGACCCCTCCAAGCTGGGCCACATTACTTTTGCTCAGGCTATGGAGCTTCTTTCCAAAATACCCTCTTCCTCTACATCACATCCCCATACACCAGCCTCATCATCTTCTTCTCCATACACCCACTCAAAACAATCCACCCATACACCTCCATCTCCTAAAGACCTACCTTTAAAGGATCAGCTCTCTTTGCTGACCAAGAAAGTTGGTTCTTTAGAAACCTCCATGTCTTCTCTACCCTCTCTAATTTCAGACTCTGTGTCTGAACAGCTTAAGGGATTCTTTGATCTGTTCAAGGATTCCTTCCCAGCCACTCCACAAACTGACAACTCCTCACAGCTACTTGCACTCACTGCACAGCTGCAAAATGTCTCCACCTCCCTCTCCTCCATTCTTTCACTCCAACAGCACTCTGTGTCCTCTATGACAGCCATCTCCAACCAGCTGTCATCTCTCCTCAGCACTTGCAATTCTACCCTTCCTACCACTTTGGCCAGCTTAAACACCTTAATAGGCTCTCTATCAAATTCTTTGTCATCAGATCTTGCTGATGTGCAGGACTCTCTAGAGTTACATCTTGCACAACTCCAAACTTTGCTGTTCACAGCTTCTGATAGGGAAATCATTCTTAAGCTGACCTCCCTTGCTGATACCCAATCATCCTCTCTTCGACACTGTCTTTCCCAACATGCAGAGGTGAAGGACAACCTGGCTTTCTTAGTGCATAGCCTGGTTGGTCCCAAGCCTGCTGCCAAAACTGCTGGCAAGCTTGCTGACTTCGTGTCTTTAGGCAGACTAGGTGTTGAAGGTGCTGGTCCATCTCCTTCAAAGGGGGAGAAGTCATCTGCCTCGAAGACCAAGTCTAAGGGGGAGAAACCTTCTTCTCCCAAGGAGAAATCATTACCTACTGGTCAACCAGCAGGACCATCTGCAACAGGTACAATGGAAGGTGCCTCTCAAGCTGCTCAGTCTAAGAGGGAGGAATTCATTTCTGAGGGCAGGCCAAGCAGCAGAAGGAGGCGTCTCATTTTAGAGGAAGAACAAGAAGATGAAGAGGCTCCTGAAGCTGTTATCACTACAGCAGCTAAAGGAAAAGAAAAAGCAGCAATTAATTTCGAACGACAGAAGGCAACAAACTTAAAATTTCACAAAGCCAGGGCAAAGGAAATGGGTCTTCCCATGGATAAATACTTTGAGTTCAGAGATGAACAACTTCAAGCCCTGGAAGCTCTAAGAAAAGAAGAAGCCTCTGCCAAAGCTGCCAAAACTTTTGCACTTCAAGAGCAAGCAAAATCAAAATGCCTTCTTTGGATGTGCAAAAGAAACTGATGGAAGCTGCTAAGGAATCAGCAGGTGAAAAGGAAGGTGAACAAGTTAAGGGTGCTCTGGTCTCAGTGACCAAACCAAAACAAGCATCCTCTGCAAGGGCCCAGTTCCATTTTGACAATTTGGCAAGGAAAAAGTTTCAGGATGTTGCTGATTGAAGACTTGCCAAAGAAGCAATTGTCAACGCTGTCCCCATAGCAAGAAAATGCAAACAGTGGAAATTACAGATAACCAGAATGGGTGCAATAGGTCCAGAGCTGGAAACTTATGACTACACTGATGTTGCACAGATGGGGTACAGGGAATGGGTTGAGCTGGCAGTTGCCCTGAGTCAGTCTAAGTCAGAAACAGCTAAGACAATAAGGGCATATATTAAGAAGCTGATGGAGAGAGTGCAGGATCTTGGCCTGATCTCAAAAGAAGTAATTGAGGGTGTCTCTGTGACATACCCCAAAATAAAGGCCAGGAGGACAAGCAAAGATTCTGAGCTGGAGCAACTCCTTACCTTAATTGAACATTGTGATTATGCCCTTGAAATGAAAGGAATTGACTACCAGCCTGCCTAGTGGAGTAGAGTTTGAAGAAGGCAAGATAATTGAAGAACCTGAGTTGGGGGCATTTTTTGTAGATCCCTTAACATAGAAGAAATGCTTTCAGAGAGCATCAGATCTATACAAGGTGGATCTGAGACAGCTTGCAGCCTCCAGACTTGCAGCTTCATTCAGGCAATCAAGCAGGTGGAGAGCAGGCGTCTGGGATCAGCTCAGAGGCTTTCATGAAAGAGGTGAACTTCAAGATCCCAAGTTTATGATCCTCAGAATTGAAATTCAAGATCTAGAGGAAACAAGGGATGAGCTTGAAAAGATGTTTGAAGGACCACCTCCACTGGAGTAAAGTCCATCTACCATCAGGGTAGGTGAAGAATGGAAGCTATCCATCTGTTGGACAGGCTTGCCATTATCTGCTCCCAAAATCAACTGTCCAAAGTGTTGAACTTTTTGTACATTAGTTGTACTCTCTTACATATGTTGTAACTTTACTTATTTACATCAGTTGTAATATACATTAGTACATTAGTTGTACTCTTGTAAAAACATGTGTTGTTATCTGTAATCAAAATCAGTATGTATATAAACTGATCTTTCACTTTACCTTGATGTTGTAATTTTATTTCAGAAAATGTAATGTAAGAATACATATGACTATTGATTAAATCAGCTTAGACTGATTATTGCAAATAGGGGGAGATTGTTAGGCACAAAAAGGCCTCAGTCAAACCTGCTGTACATCTGAGGGGGAGATTTTTAATCAAACCTGTTGATGCATTTGAAGGTTAAATATAAGGCCTGTTATATGCCTTATTGAAACCTGAAAATGATTTGCAATATCAGCCCAAAGTTGTTTACAATGTTGCATTCGTTGCAACAAAGGCAGTTTGTCCAAGCTGTTCTGTCTGCTGAACAGGCTGGACATAAACTGTCTACGCTGCTCTATTCTGTTGAGCAGCTTGGACAGTGTACAAGTGTTCTGTTCTTTGTGAACTGGTTAAACACCTTATGGAATATGTTTCCAAGTCTTCATGTATTGTTTTTGGCTGCAAGATCAGTTTACAAGTCGAAGACAAAGTGGAAAACAGAACTGCACAGCCTGCCCACACTGTTCTGTCACATGAAGACAAACAGATATTTGAAAAGGGTGACAGACCTTTTCTTATATCAAAATGACATTAGCAAAAGAAGAAAGATGCAAAGTTGACATTCCTCTTTTGGTTAAAGCCGTATGCAACAGTGACAAAAAGGAAAAGACAAAGATTCTGCCTTGTGAAGACAAAGGTACTTTATCAGAATGTGCAGAAAGGTGTCTTGTCCTTATGGAAAGACTCTCCTTTATCTCTTTTGTCCAATGAAGAAGCTTGAACCTTTCCGCATTCAAGCTTGTTTGTAATTAACTTTTGTTGATAATACATACAAACATTGAGAAAAGAGTATTTAAGTTTTAAATAGATGTATTCACCCCCCCCCCCCCTCTACAGCTTAGAGCTATATACTTGGGAAACCTTTTGGGACCTACAGAAGGTCAAAAACCAATCAAGCTTCCTGTATTTGACATTTGTCCTCCCAAAAAGAGGAAAGAAGAAACAGGCAAAGCTGTTTCTATTGTGCTTTCCACCCAAGCCGTTGATTCATCAAAAAATAGAAATAAGTTTGCTAAACCTGCTGATAAAATCAACGCAAATAATTCAAAATGTGTTTTTGAAAGTTCTTCTTCCAAAAAGCCTAAAAATAGAAATTGCTATAAATGTGGGAAGAAGATACACATGGCCAAAGACTATCCTGAAAGTGAGGACATGAGGCCTGCTGACTTAGCTAGTTCCATCATTGCTAAAACAAGCAGTGTTGGAAGTAACTTAGTCAATGAGAGTGGTATCCAAACTGATACCATTCAAATAGGAAATATTAGTGTGGACATCACTAGCCCATCAACAAATGTTGATGAAGTAGGAAAACTCATCACTATGATGAGTTCCCCTAAAAGTAACTAATGTTTTCCTATGACACTCTGCAGGACAAACAACCATCCCAGGTTTGGTACTTGGACAGTGGCTGCTCATGGCACATGACAGGTTGCAAGGACCTACTGAGTGATCTCAGGCCTGAAAAAGGGCCAAAAGTCACCTTTGGTGACAATGCACAAGGATCCACTGAGGGATATGGAACTTCTAAAGTTGGTGCTGCAGTGTTCAAAAGGGTGGCCTATGTGATTGGGCTAAAACATAACCTTGTTAGCATAAGTCAACTGTGTGATGCTGGCTACAAGGTTAACTTTGATGAGCACCTGGGTTACATATTGGATCCCCAAGGCAAAGTTGTGCTGTGTGCTCAACGGAAGAAAGGTGTATATGTTATGGACATAAAATCTGCTGATCCCACAACTGAAACCTGGTTTCTCACAAAAACCAATGCAGACCTGAACTGGTTATGGAACAAAAGGTTGTCACACCTGAACTTCAAGAATATCAACAAACTCTGTAAGAAAGAGTTGGTAACAGGTTTGCCTTCTATGACCTTTGTTAAGGATAGACTCTGCACAACTCGTGAGAAAGGCAAGCAGAGAAAATCATCTTTTAAATCCAAGCATAATTTTTCTATTGATACTCCTCTCTTCTTAATCCACATGGACTTGTTTGGACCAGTCAATGTCCCAAGTCTAGGAGGAAGAAGATACACTCTAGTAATGGTTGATGAGTTCTCCAGGTTTACATGGGTGATCGTCCTGAAGAGCAAAGGAGAGGCTGCTAGAGAGATCATTGGATTTGTCAAAAAATGGAAATGCTAAACTCTGCTCAAGTAAAGCAGCTTAGAAGTGATCATGGTACTGAGTTCAGAAACAGTACTCTTGAGGACTTCTCTGAAGAAAAAGGGATCTCACAAAACTTTTCAGCAGTAAGAACTCCACAACAAAATGGAGTTGCTAAAAGGAGAAACAGAACCCTTATTGAAGCTGCTAGAACCATGGTGTGTGCATCTGGTTTACCTTCATCATTTTGGGCTGAAGCTGTCAACACTGCTTGCTTCACCCAAAATAGATCCTTAGTGGTGAAAAGGTTCAACAAGACTCCCTATGAGCTGCTCAAAGGGAGGAGGCCAAACATTAGCTACTTTCAGGTGTTTGGATGTCCCTGCTTCATTCTGAATCAAATTGACGAACTGGCAAAGTTTGAACCTAAAGCTGATAAAGGTGTGTTTGTTGGATATTCTGTTATCTCTAAAGCCTACAGAGTATACAACAACAAGAGAAAGGTGATAGATGAATCGTCACCTTTGAAGTGTCCAGGATTGCCTCTACCAAAGCTGAACCAGAATCAGTTTCAGGAGAATTCAGCTTTGATGATCTCATGCATTCTAACAGTGAATAGAAGGACTCAAAAGCTTCCACTACATCCAGAGTGGAACCTGCTAACTATGATGGGCATGATGATGATTATGTTGATACACCCTGTATGAATAAGTGTACTGACTTAATTACAACTTCATGTCCTGAACCAATCAATGCTGATTTTCCTGGATCCTCTGCTGATATGTTCAACAATGGAGAGTCATGCTCAACAAGTGAACAAGCTCAAGATATTAGTGTGAATGAAAATCTTGAGAGCTGTTCAACAGGACCTGTTGAAGATGCAAACAACTCAGGAGAATCCTCATTGAAAAATGATCCTAAGTGGATCAGGTGTCACCCCAATGATCAAATAATTGGTTACATCAACAAAGGGGTGCAAACAAGATGGGACAGATTAGGGAACTTTTGTATGTTCTCTAGCTTTATGTCCCTAATGGCGCCAAAGAAAGTGGATGAAGCACTTAAAGATGCCAATTGGATCACTTCCATGCAAGAGGAACTCAATCAGTTTGAGAGGAACAAGGTATGGAAGCTTGTCCCTGAATCTAATGGTAAAACTATAATTGGCACCAAATGGGTTTACAGGAACAAGATGGATGAGCAAGATCATGTCATTAGAAATAAGGCAAGACTAGTTGCTCAGGGCTACAAACAAGAGGAAGGCATTGACTACGATGAAACATTTGCTCCTGTGGCCAGGCTAGAGGCAATTCTTTTGTTTCTAGCCTACGCTGCTCATAAGAGCATGAAGGTATTTTAAATGGATGTGAATAGTGCATTTTTGAATGGGAAGCTGCAAGAGGAAGTTTATGTCAAGCAGCCTCCAGGTTTTGAAAGTGAACATCATCCAGGTTTTGTCTATAAGTTGGACAAAGCCCTCTATGGTCTAAAACAAGTCCCTAGAGCCTGGTATGACACTCTTACTGATTTCCTTATGAGCAATGGGTATTCCAGAGGTAAAGTGGATACCACACTGTTCATAAAGAAGGTGAAGTCTGATATTACGCTTGTTCAAATTTATGTGGATGACATAATATTTTGTTCTACTAATGAGAAATTATGCACGAATTTTTCATTACTCAAGAAATCCAAATATGAAATGAGTATGATGGGAGAACTTACTTTCTTTTTAGGATTACAGGTTAAACAAACCTCAAATGGAATTTTTATAAATCAAATAAAGTATACTTTAGATCTATTGAAAAAGTTTAAATTTGATCAAAGTTCTCCTATTAAAACCCCAATGGCAACCAATGTAAAATTGGATGCAGATGCCAATGGAAAAGCTGTTTCAGTTACAGTTTATAGAGGCATGATTGGGAGCTTGCTGTATTTAACTGCTAGTAGACTTGGTATTATGTTTGCTACTTGTTTATGTGCTAGGTTCCAAGCTGATCCAAAAGAATCACATCTAGCTGCTATGAAAAGAATCTTCAGATACCTAAGGGTACACCAGGTTTGGGTCTTTGGTATCCCAAACACTCAAGCCTTGACCTAACAGGTTATTCAGATTCTGATTTTGTAGGCTGCAAACTAGACAGGAAAAGCACAACAGGTGGATGTCAACTCCTTGGTGGTAAGTTGATAAGTTGGTGTAGTAAGAAGTAGAACTCAGTTTCTACTTCTACTGCTGAAGCTGAATACATTGCTGCTGGAAGCTGCTGTGGGCAGATTCTGTGGATGCAGCATCAGCTTGAAGACTATGGACTTGTGTATAGGAAACTCCTATTCTGTCTGACAATACAAGTGCCATAACTATCTCCAACAATCCAGTGTTTCACTCCAGAACAAAGCATATAGAGGTCAGACATCACTTCATCAGGGATCACATTCAGAAAGGTAATGTGGAGGTAAGTTTTATTTCCACAGATGAACAGCTTGCAGACATTTTCACCAAACCTCTTGATGAAAACAGATTTAATTATCTGGTAAGCAAGGTGGGCATGTTAAACAAAAGTGACTAAGTGTCCAAAATGTTCTAAGTCTTTATATGTCTCACACTGCTCAAGTATCGCAGAACAGCTTAGACAGAACAGGCTATGCATGTTCTATACTTAGTCGTTTTCTGCAAAACTTGAACAGCTTGAGCGTGTAACAGGTTTGACAATAACAGTTTATATGTCAAGCCTGATCTAATGATCAAACCTCCACTCTGCTCACTCTTTCAATCTGTTATAGAAGACATTCTCTTGTAACCTGATCAGCTATTGAACACAACCTGTTCTTACATAGCTGAACAGGTTGAAGGAACAGCCTGAAGAGTGAACAGCTTGTGATGATCCTGCTCATCACAGGTTTGACCATCAGCTTAGACCATTAGTTTTAATTACCTTTCTTCACAATTAAGTTACTTAATTTTTGTTTTTATTTAACTTAATTACTGCGGATAATGTGTGTTAACGTGTGTTAGTGAATAAAAAGGGCTCAAGTTGTCTAACAAACGGTCTAACATGGACAACCGTTCCGTTTTCCGTTAACAACCATTTCAAATCAACCGCACAAAAATTTCTCTCTCATACCCACTCACATTCAAATCCTATAAATACCCCCTGCTGTTTCATCTTCGTCTTCCTCATTACTTCCATAACTTCCTAAGAACCCTAAAATTTCGACTAAGTGTCCTGTGCTTCTACCACTCTCACTACTTCCCAAATGGCTCACCGTAACAACCCCTTTCTGCAAGTGTTTGTTGGTGCTGATGTTCAAAAACATCCATCTGTCACCACAATGCTAACCCTGAAACCTACCAACTACCTTGCAAACCTAACCATCCCCAAAAACTATGTGGGGAAAGGCTACGATGAAATGGTGGAGTTTCTGAAAGTTCATCCTTTGAACTATGCCATGACTGCCACTCCTGGTGTCTTGTACTAGGAGATGGTGTATGAGTTCTGGTACACCTGTGCCTACAACCCGGATACCAAAGTCATCAAGGGCACCATACTCAATAAGACTCAGACCATTGTGATCACCATTTGTCTGATCAGGGAAGCTCTTCATCTCCCTGTGGCTGAAACATATGATCAGTCTCAGGCCGAAGATGAACAAATGAAGAATCTGCTGCACTTCCGTGGTGTAGCAGAACCAAAGGTTGGAGCTACGCTGTTTAGGAAGGATTGGTCTCTAAACTACAGTTTTCTATTTGCGTCTTTGGTGATGTGCTTCAGCAGTAAGGTTGGTTCCTTTGACCAACTAAGCCATGATGAGATTCCTATAGTCATACAGCTTGTGGATGGGACTACAATCAACATGGCCAGATGGATTTTTATGAATTTGAGGAATCTGGTGCAGCAGGAGACACGTCCAGCTGCTGTTCGTTATCCCAGATTTCTGAGCTTCATCTTCAAGCACGTTTGTGTTGAGCATTTGTATAACTCTCAGCCTTTACTTCGTACTGTTGCATTTCTTGTTATAGGAAATAGAGTTTTCTACACTCCTATTCTCCCAAATGAGCCTCCTCTATCCACTCCAATGAGGAGGCTGCTAGGATTGGTGGAAGGACCCTCTGCTGTGAGGGTGAATCTAGAAGCTGCTCCCAAAGAAAAATCCAAAGCCAGGGTCAAGTTTGTTAAAAGGACCCTGGAAACGACTTAAGTTGGGCCTGTCCACAAGAAGGCCAAAACAACTAAGTATAAGTCTGCACCTTCAGCCTCTGTAGCTGAGGGGGAGCACGCTTCTCACCCTTGTTCATTTGTTGAACCTGAGGCCTCTGTGGCTGGTGCCTCTGTGGCACCTGAGACTATGGAACAGGCCAACCCACCTGTTTTCGACCCAATCTCCAAACTAGTCCAATCTGAAACTCTCATCACCTCTCCACAATCTCCCACCTCATCTCTCAGATCATACCAAAGAAAATCCCTTGCTAAAAAGAAACCCACAGCCAAAACAGTCCAAACCAGCCCCTCTATTCCCTCTCAACAGGGTTCAGTTGAAAAAGAAGCACACCCTGCTGCCTCTCCTATTTTGGGAGAGGGTTCAGCACAATTGGAGCCTACTTCACTCCAACCTGTGTCTACCCCAAGTCTGCCTAGACCCTCTGGTTCCTCCCAACAGGAACCAGTTGTACATATGGAGACAGCCACATCAACTATTCCATCCTCCTAACAGGCTAAGAATATTGAAAGACAGGAGTTCTCCCCACTCCATACTGAGTCCACACTGTCCCCACATCATACTTCTTCACACCCTGCGTCTGCACGAGGTGCCCACACTGCTGGATTAGACCATCCGGTAGCTCAGCCTCCAAATTCTGCTCCTCATGATACATCTGTTATACACCCAACAGTTGTTGAAGGACCAATCACCCACGCTGATGAACCATAGGGAACAGAACATCCCTTTGGTGAGGTTGCCCCTCATATGCAAACTCCATCAGCAGGTTTCACCACTGCTGATGTTGAAATGCACATCCCATCTCCCAATGATGAGGTATCTTTAAACCAAGGTGCTGCAGAGGGAATCACCCCTGGCCTTAATGAAGGTGCTGCAACACAAGCAGCATCTGAAAAGCTACCAGTGTTTACCCCCTCTCCTGATGATGCAGCTACAGCCACTGCTGAAGGACCCATCGACCCCTCCAAGCTGGGCCACATTACTTTTGCCCAGGCGATAGAGCTTCTCTCAAAAGTACCTTCTCCTTCTCCATCACATCCCCATACTCTAGCCTCATCCTCATCATCACCATATACTCAGTCCAAACTGTCTACCCATACACCTCCATCCTCTAAAGATCTGCCTGTGAAGGAACAGCTATCCTTGCTGACCAACAAAGTTGGCTCTTTAGAAACTTCCATGTCTTCTCTACCCTCTCTCATTTTCAGACTCTGTGTCTGAACAGCTTAAAGGTTTCTTTGATGTGTTCAAGAACTCCTTTCCATACACTCCTCAAACTGACACCTCCTCACAGCTGCTTGCACTCACTGCACAGCTGCAAAATGTCTCCACCTCCCTCTCCTCCATTCTTTCACACCAACAGGACTCTGTGTCCTCTATGACAGCCATATCCCAACAGCTGTTCACTCTCCTCACTACTTGCAATACTACACTTCCTACCACCTTGAACAACCTAAACACTCTAATAGTCTCTCTATCAAATTCCGTGTCAGCAAACCTTGCTGATGTGCAGGACTCTCTTGAGTTACATCTTGCACAGCTTCAAAGTCTGCTCTTCACAGCTTCTGATAAAGAAAATATTCTTAAGCTGACCTCAATTGCTGATTCCCATTCATCCTCTCTTCAAACCTGTCTTTCCCAAATTGCAGAAGGTGAATGACAACCTGGCTTTCTTAATGCATAGCCTGGTTGGTCCCAAACCTGCTGCCTAAACTGCTGCAAAGCCTGCTGAATTTGTTTCTTCAGGCAGACCGGTTGTTGAAGGTGCTGGTCCATCTCCTTCAAAGGGGGAGAAGTTGTCTGCCTCTAAGACCAAGTCTAAAGGGGAGAAAACTTCTTCTCCTAAGGAGAGATCAGCATCTACTAGTCAAACAGTAGGTGCATCTGGAACAGGTACTGGTCCAGCTGAGGCTGCCTCTCATCAACCTGAAGCTGCTCAGCCTACTCAGGCTGAATCTCCAAACCCTGCACAATCTAAGGGGGAGGAATTCATTCCTGAGGACAGGCCAAGTAGCAGAAGGAGGCATCTCATTCTGGAGGAAGAAGAAGAAGAAGAGGAAGACATTGCTGAAGCTGTTACCACTACAACAGCTAAAGAAAAAGAAAAAGCAGTGGTAGATCCTGACCGCCAGAAAGCAGCAGAGCTAAAATTTGACAAAGCCAGGGCTAAAGAAATGGGCGTTCTAATTGAAAAATACAATGAGCTCAGAGATGAACAACTCAAAGCCCTGGAAATACTGAGAAAAGAAGAAGCCTCTGCCAAAGCTGCCATATCTCTTGCATTCAAAGAGGCAAGTAAAACCAAAATGCCTTCTTTGGGTGTGTAGAGAAAACTGCTTGAAGCTGCTAGAGAATCAACTGGTGGAAAGGAAGGTGAACAGGAAAAGGGTGCTCTAGTCTCTGTGACCAAACCAAAGCAAGCATCCTCTACAAGGGCCCAGTTCCACTTTGACAACCTGACAAGGAAAAAGTTTCATGATGTTGCTGATAGAAGACTAGCCAAAGAAGCAATCGTCAAAGCTGTCCCCACATCAAGAAAAGGCAAACAGTGGAAACTGCAAATAACCAGAATGGGTGCAACAGGCCCAGAACTGGAAACTTATGACTACACTGATGTTGCACAGATGGGGTACAGGGAATGGGTTGAGCTGGCAGTTGCCCTGAGCCAGTCTAAGTCTGAAACGGCTAAGACTATTAGGGCATATGTTAAGAAGCTGATGGAGAGAGTGAAAGATCTTGGCCTGATCTCAAAAGAAGTAAGTGAGGGCGTCTCTGTGACTTACCCCTAGATAAAGGCCATGAGGACCAGAAATGATTCTGAGCTGGAGGAACTCCTCATCTTGATTGAACAAGGTAATTATGCTGTTGAAATCAAAGGAGTTAACAATAGCCTGCCCAGAGGAGTAGAGTTTGAAGAAGGAAACATAATTGAAGAACCTATGTTGGGGGCATTTTTTGTAGATCCCCTGGCACAGAAGAAGTGCTTTAAGAGAGCATCAGATCTATACAAGGTGGATCTGAGACAGCTTGCAGCCTTCAGACTTGCAACTTCCTTCAGGCAATCCAGCAAGTGGAGAGCAGCCGTCTGGGACCAGCTCTGAGGCTTTTATGAGAGAGGTGAACTTCAAGATCCCAAATTTATGTTTCTCAGAGTTGAAATTCAAGATCTGGAAGAAACAAGGGATGAACTTGAAAAAATGTTTGAAGAAGGACTGCCACCACTACAGTGAAGTCCACCTACTATCTGAGTAGGTGAAGAATGGAAGCTGTCCATCTGTTGGACAGGCTTGCCATTATCTGCTCCCAACATCAACACTTTAAATTGTTGAACTCTTTTGTACATTAGTTGTACTTTGTTACATCTGTTGTAACTTTTCTTATTTACATTAGTCATAATATACATTAGTACATTAGTTGTACTTCTGCAAAAACATGTGTTGTTTATGTAATCAAAATCAGTATATATAAACTGATCTTTTACTTTACTTAAGTTTTGTAATTTCATTTCAGCCATATGTACTGTAAATGTATAGTGATTATTGATTAAATGAGCTCAGACTGATTATTGCAAATAGGGGGAGATTGTTAGGCACAAAAAGGCCTCAGTCAAACCTGCTCTACATCTGAGGGGGAGATTTCTTAATCAAACCTGCATTCATTGCAACAAAGGCAGTTTGTCCAAGCTGTTCTGTCTGCTGAACAGGCTGGACATAAACTATTTACGCTGCTCTATTCTGTTGAGCAGCTTGGATAGTTTACAAGTGTTCTGTTCTTTGTGAACAGAACCTGTTCTTTGTGAACAGGTTAAACACCTTATGGAATATGTTTCCAAGTCCTCATGTATTGTTTTTGGCTACAAGATCAGTTTACAAGTCGAAGACAAAATGGAAAACAGAACTGCACAGCCTGCCCACGTTGTTCTGTTACATGAAGATAAACGGATATCTGAAAAGAGTGACAGACCTTTTCTTATATCAAAATGGCATTAGCAAAAGAAGAAAGATGCAAATTTGACATTCCTCTTTTGGTTAAAGTCTTATGCAACAGTGACAAAAAGAAAAAGACAAAGCATCTGCCATATGAAGACAAATATACTTTATCAGAACATGCAGAAAGGTGTCTAGTCTTTTTGGAAAGACTTTCCACTATCTCATTTGTCCAATGAAGAAGCTTCACTGAGATTCTCCTTTTGAGTATAAATGGAAGCTTCTAAGGATTGTGAGTTATCAAGAGTGTGAAATCAGAACGTGCATTGAAGTGTGTTATTCCATGCATGCAAGTCTGCTTATATAAAACAGTAAAGTGTGTCTAAGCTGTTTTTGCTTAAGCTGTCCATCTGAGTCTTGTAAAAACAATGAGTGCATGTAAGTGAGTGTAGTCATTGTATCTAGTCTGAGTGTGTCTTACATTAGTTGAACAACTGTTGTATCTGTCATCTCAGCTTGAACCTTTCCGCATTCAAGCCTGTTAGTAATTAACACTTGTTAATAATATACACAAACATTGAGAAAAAGATTGTTAAGTTTTTAAATAGCTGTATTCACCCCCCCCTCTACAGCTTAGAACTATACACTTGGGAAACATTTTGGGACCTACAATCTTGCAAAAAGACAAGGATGCTTTTCTGCATTATGACAAATCAGACTTTGTCCACTTGTTACACAATCTTTGCCTTTTTCTTTTTGTCTCTGTCGTCCACAGCTTTACCTTAAGGAGGAATGTCAACTTCAGACCTTTACTCTTCATAGTAATGCTATTTTGATATAAGAAATGGTCTGTCACCCATTTCAGTTATCCTCTTTGTCTTCATGCTTCAGAACAGCTTTGGCAGAACTGACGGTTTCTGATTTTCCACTTTTGTCTGGAGTTGTAGACTGATCAATACGTCAAGACCTTGCATGAGGAAATTGTTAGCCCTAAAATAGTGTATAATTAATTATAATAAAAGTCTAGCTTCAATTTGTAAATAGGAATAGTTTACTTTGTTAGGAATCTCAATTTCCTAGACATTGAGGGGAGTGTTTGGACAAACCCCCAATTTAAGCTTAGGTATGTATAGTATTTTTCTCCTAGGGTTTTGGGAGTAACCTCTACCCTAAGTGTGTGTTTTGAGAGTGTGAAAGTTCCTAGAGATTGAGTGCCCAAATTCTCTCTTTGTAACCTTCATATTCTTAATACAAATCATTTGGAATATTGTATTTGAGTGCAAAATATATTGGGAATCAACGTTGTGAATCCTCAAATTTTTCTCATTGGTGTTCATGAAGTATAAACTCCCACCTTTCTATCATTTAGTTCCCATTAGTTAAGAAATTATCCAATTATGATGGAATCAAATTTTAATTTAAAAATAAACATATCCCAACCATATTGGGTTTCATCTTCTTCATTAAAGTTAAACCTCCATTAACAGAAGAAAGCTCCAAATTATTGGGTTTTTCATAATAATAAATCAAACATGAAAGAAATCATAAAACTCAGTTTAGAGATGATATTGTAGTGTTATTTCATGGCTAAATCTGAGTTTTGAAACCAAATAATCGAGATTTTAGATTTATAAAAAAAATATTCTAGTGGAGTTTGGTTGGGTTTCTATAATATATAAATGAACGAAATAGTGGGAAATAAAGTAGATGGTGAGAATTGGTGTTACTGTCGGATTCCGACCGGAGAGGGTCGCCAGAGCGGTGCCGTCGTCGCCGGCAGGACTGCCTGTTTCCCCTTTCTCCCTTTTTGGCAGGCGTCCTACCTGCTTCCCTCGTCTGTCTGTCCATCTCTCTTTTCACCACACACACACACAAATGTAGATTATGGGCTAAGAGGTTTTTTTTGTTGGGCTTAAGTTAGTTAGTGAGCTCATAAAAGGTTGTGCTATTTTAATTATTTAAGATTTGGGTTAAATCTAAGCTAGATGGGTTGCTTTAATTAATTGTTTGGGTTGTTAATATTAGGTTTATTTATATTAGTATGGACTAATATATTTAGTGGAGTTGTAGGTAATTGATGAATTAATTTTTGGGCCTTAACTAAATAATGATACACAGGTTGATTCCTCTTGTTTTGTTATGTGTTAATGTAATTATTTTATGTTTAAGAGTCTCTTAAAAATTTAATGTAATTGGATTATTAACTTATTTTAATAATTTTAGTTGATAAACCCAAATCGATAATTTGAATATTTATCTAAATTATTATGACAGGAACTGAAATTAATTGGAACCAATACACAAAGGATATCGAAAGATGGTTAAATATTAATAGTGAAATTTTACATTATGATATCTGGATTACAGTAGGGTTGTGTTGGGCTCTAGCTAGAGCTTAAATATTGTCGGGCGAGCCACATGCCTAGATATGTCTCCACGGGTGAGCAGTCAATTATCTCGGATGAACCTGATCCGTAGTCTATTGTTTTTTATGTCTAACAATTATCCTACTCTTGCTATATGTGTTTGTTGTGTTTTTAAATTTGTTACTTGCTAGGCGATTGCTTACCCCGTTAGGGGATTTATATTTTACAGGTCTTGTCGATGAGGGCAAGACCACTTTGGGCCAAAGTTCTCACCATTGATGTTGAACTACATGTCGGAGAGACATGAATGCTTTCGATATGCACATGTCTTAGTTTTATTACGGTACTTTTGGGATTGGGTAGATCTATAGACTTTATTAATGAAGATTGGGCATGTAATTTTAATGCTCTGATATTGTAAGTCTACTCTGATGATGTTTATGGTTAAGTTGACTTGCACTATATATTACCCTTTGACAAAAATTTTAGTTATCCCGTATTTTAAGGTGCTTATAATGTATAGTTCTTGTATCTCCTATAGAATTTAGGACGACTGTTTCAATATGATGTCAGAGCCAGGTTTATGTGAATTAAGTGACCTTAGGTGCTTAGTCTTAAACCGAGGATTTGCTTGATCACTATTAGAATAAGCGATGACTAATACAGGATAAGCGCCTTTTAAGAACCCATAAGACTTGGGTAGGGATTGTATAGTAAATATGTGCTTAGAAATATGAATGTGTCGCACCCCGATACCCCGCTTAGTAACGAGGCATGACGTTACGGAAACAAAGTCACAATCATAATGAACGACCACTATATGAGACGTTTACGAAATACATAACTTATAAACATTGTTTTACAATCACAGATTTAAAAGAGTTCACGAATGATGGAGATTAAAATACATGACAAAATAATATTCTAGTTATGTAAATAAATCTCCATGTCATTTGAAATGCTTCGTGACTCCAAAAGCCTGTAAAATGTCGACAGTTAGCCGTGAATGCGGAATATAGCCCTTATGGTCCTGAGAATAACATGCTAAATACGTCAACTTAATGTTGATGAGCTCATAGGTTTACACGATATATATAGACAACGTATGGAAAACACAAGATTTCATTGCGTTTATAAACATAAACAAATCAAATAATTTAAGTATTACCATAAGTCTCATGACCCCGAAACTTATCTTTTGATTGTCCTATGTGGTATCCAACACCATAATACCAAGAATTTTCAAATGATTATGCATCCGTTTACAATTGGCGTGACCAACCCGTTTGGGAGCGTCAACCCAAATAGATCTATCCATAATATTCACGTTTACGATGTAATTAACGGTTCATGATTAAGGGCGGTGGTGAAGTATAACCTTGTGTAATACATAAAATGATTCAAGTACTTGTGTCCATAGAAAAAGTTGAGCATGTATTCTCACCCCAAATAATACGAACAAGTAAAAATAGGGACTATGAAAACTCACCGAAGTAGTGATTAGTGAATGAGATGATCACGAAGTTGACTTGTAATGATGTTCGAGCGGACTTAACCGATTCCTGAATGATATGATAGACTTCATAAGGTCTCTAAATGATAATGTGAATGCATGATGGTTTTAAGTTTGATCATCTAACATAATAGGTCCATTAAATCCATTTAAAAGTGCAAGTTTTATTTATAAGAATTTCAAGGATTTATCATGGCTTTCTGCCTACTGTGAGGTTGTTTTTAGCATAACTCCAAAATGGTTTAGGCTTTCATATTATTAATCATGAAACTCATATATCTAAGGAATTTTTCAAGATAAAAACAAATATTTTTCGAGGTGTTTAGGTTAGTGAAATAATCCGCTAAAACTCATATGTAAGTAACAAATGATCTGTTGGACCTTTCGATTTGCAAACAGTATTTGTGGGGTTCAAAACTCCGAATTAAATTATTAAAATTTTCAAATCTGTAGTTAAGACATAGATCTAAATTCTGGAGAATCAACTCATTTCTTTAAGTTTTAAGTTAGTTATGATTTTTCAAAGTACATGTAATGTTTCTTCCGAAAAATCTGAATTTCACAACCTTGCAACAACTTGTGATTTTTGTTGTTTATTCAAAAACCACATGTATAAAGGTCATGAAACACCTTTATAAACCTTTTTTCAAAAATATTTATGCCTACATTGTATGTTCATACATTTATAAACACATTTGTAGAAACAAACTTTAAAATAAAAACTACTTGTTTTTGAACTTAGTTTTTTGGTGAAAGTTATTGTTGGTGATTATATATTATGCAAGACATATAATTTACATAAATAAAAGAAGTAAATAAGATATTTTCTATTTACCTTAGTGAAGGAAGAAAAATATTTGTGTAGGAGAAGTGATCTTGGATTTTTGTTGCACCAAAGCACCCTTGAACACTTGAAGAACAAAGAAAAATTTTGAAGTGTTGTGGTGTGTGTGTTGTGGTCGGATTTAGAGAGAGAAATAAGGAGGATTTTGCTAGTTGTAATGTGTGGAAATGAATGAGAGAATGCTCTCTATTTATAGATGAGAAAAGTGGTCTTGCAATGATGAAAAGGTGAAGGTTGAGTGTAAGTTTTACCAAGCATGGTGAAAAAGATGAAAAGTTGATTTAGATGGTGCAAGGCTTTCTCAATTAAATATTGAAAGTCGATGGGTGTGTATACTACAAGAGGGTGGCAGGCCATAGGGTTTAAAAGAGAGGATTTTTACTTTTTTTTTTAAATAAAAGTATTTACAATGTATTTCTAGTGTATTTGCATTTTTATGTATTCATTTAAATACTTGTTGGATTGAATACACTAGTTTAATAATATTGTTTTGTCTTGCATAATTAAAGTTATAAAAGTTGTTAATGCATCACAAATTTCACTAATCTTACTTAAATCATGCAACTTAGTTGATTTATTTTATCACATTGTAATTTTATCGGATTAATTTCGTTGTCCTTTCATTGGTAATTGTTTTTTTTTGTAAGGAAAATCCTCATGAACTTGTTAATCATTTTGATTTAACAATAATTACTATTAATTAAATGGCAGATGCTAACCTGATTTGGTGCCGGTTGTTACAGTCTCCCCCTGTTAAGGGAATTTCGTCCCAAAATTTTATCTTGTTTCCTCAGGGGTCTTGTTACTTAGAGAATAGGTGAGGATATTTTGTTTAAACTGGTCTCGTGTTCACACGTGAACTCTGGACCACATTTGGAATTCCATCTGACTTTTACAATAGGTATGCAACTGTGCTATAATCTTTTCACCTCACGGTCCATGATTTCTACTGGCTCTTCGATGAAGTGAAGTTTATCATCTAGTTGAATTTCTTCCTTGGGAATAACGAGTGTTTCATCTCACAAACACTTCTTCAGATTCGATACACGGAAGGTATTTGTTGGGAAATAGTTTAAGTAGATTCAAGCTGTTAGTTAGACTTCTCAAACTATTAGTAGAGTTTATATGTAAATCCAAAGTTCATGCTGCTAGTTGAAGAAACTCGAGCTGCCAGTGTAAAAGTTCAAGCTGCCAGAGTAAATCAACTCGAGCTGCTCTGTTCATGCTGTCAAGTGATTCAAGCTGCTCAACAGTTTCATAAACAGAAAGTGCTGATTTTCTGGAAAGATATATACTCAAAGATTCCAGCATATCTACTATCAGAGAATTCATGGTTCGTCAAGGAAACATATCAAGAAGCAATATAAATACATAGAATAGGTCTTTCTATTGTATAGGAGTTTTCTGCATATTTGAGTCTGTAATTGCTTTGTTGATTAAGTTTTCATTAGCCTCTAAGGTTGTAAAACCCTAAGAACAGTTTGTGTTCTTCGTCTAATCAAACAGATTAGAGGTGATTGTAATCATTGAATTCAGCAATACAAACAGTCTTTGCTACTTCTTGTGTTTTATGCATTATTGATTCTGAAAGTTTTTGTTAAAATAATTAAGTGTTATTCCGCAAACTTCTTAATTAAACTTTGATTCAAAGCAAGATTATTGATTTATACTCTGATAAATTCAAATCAGTTAGTCTTGGTTATTCAGTTTTAGATCTTGACAAGTGGTATCAGAGCCACAGGTCATTCTTTGTTTTTCAAAGTCGAAAACTTTCTTTAAATTTTTAGTCTTTTTGCTATGAAATTTGAAAATAACAGTAGTGGATTTGGGCAGGGACTCAAAGTGCCTATGCTCAAGCCCACTGAGTTTGAGATGTGGAAACTCAGGATTCAACAGCATATCCAATTTATTGACTATGCCATATGGGAAACTGTTGAATTTCCTCCTGTAGTTGATCCAGAACTTGATGATGAGGGAAAACCAGTCAAAACCCCTCCAAAAACTGAACTTGAAAGGAAGGCTAGAATGAATGAAGTAAAAACTCTTACACTTTTACAAATAGCCATTCCTAATGCTTATCAACATCAGTTTAAAAAGTTTTATACTGCTCATTCTCTTTGGAATGCTTTAGAGAAAAGATTTGCTGGTAATGCCAGTACCAAGAGAAATCAAAAGGATCTTCTGAAACAGCAGTATGAGAACTTTTCTGGTGGCAAGAATGAAAACCTTACTCAAATCTTTGACAGGTTCAACAAACTGATAAGTGAATTAGAAAGTGCAAAAGTCAGCCTGGATCAAGATGAAGTCAACAGAAAGTTTCTCAGATCTCTTGGAGAAGAATAGACAGTTTATGCTGCCCAATGGAGAACAAAAGACACTTTTGATGAGATAGAACTGGATGACCTGTACAACAGTTTGAGAGTGTTTGAAACTGAGATTGATGCTAAAAAGAAATCTTTTTCTTATAATCATAATACTGCTTTTCTGTCCTCTGATAAATCTAATAGCAGTGATTCCTTTACAGGTGGTGATGGAAATTCTACTGAAGTTCACTATGAGGCTTTTGTTGCCAATGATGGACTATTTGCTTTAAATGTTGAGGACTTGGAACAAATTCATCCAGATGATCTTGAAGAGATGGATTTAAAGTGGCAACATGCAATGCTGACCATGAGAGCCAAAAGGTTTCTTAAAAGAACTGGAAGGACCAACTTTCAAGCCAGAACAGAAGGCAAACCAGCCTTTGATAAATCAAAAGTTGAATGCTATAAATGTCATAAGCTTGGTCACTTTGCCAGAGAATGTAGATCTCAAGGTCAACAGCCATCAAGGACTTCACAGCCCAATCAGACATCATCATCAACAACACTTGTCTCCCAAGAAGACAATGTGTTTGACTGGAGTGATTAGACAGAGGAAGAATTTCAAAATCCAGCTCTAATGGCGGAAACATCAAATGTCTCCTCCACTGAACTACCATCTGAGGTAAATTCTAAACTCTGCTCTCAATCATGCAAAAATATGGTTAAAAAGTACAGAGATCATAATGAGAGCATGTGCAAAACTCTAGCTAAGATGGAAGAAAGGAGATATGAATACATGCAAGCCATAGAAGATCTGGAAAAATAGATCAATGATTATAAGGACAATGAGATTCAAATGGGATATGATAGAACATATCATGAGTGGGAGAAAAAGGAGCTAAATAAGAAAATAGAATCCCTGAATAAATAGGTAGAAGAGACTGAACAAAAGGTGTTAGAGGCTAATAAGAAACTAGAATCTGTTAACATAGATCTAGGTACCTTTAAGTTGGCAAATCAAAAGCTGGAACACCTAATGGAAGTCCAATTTAAAGACAGGGTAAAATCTCAAGTTAATCCCAAAGAAGGTATAAGATACAGGGCTACTCCACCTCCATACAACAACAAGTACATTCATCCAATGAGTGAGGTTGCTGATAGACTTATCAATGAACCACTAGATGAGTCTATGACTATTGTAGATCCTATCCTTGATAACAGTCCTGAATCAAAAAAAGATCAGATTCAAAAAGGAGACTGTGAGTGTTTAGCAGTTGAGAAAGATCACAAAACAATGAGTGCACCCATAGAGATCCAAGCTCCTAGTAAGAAAGGAAAAGAGAAGATGAGTGTATGCAATGCTACTCCACAAGTTTCTGTACTTTCTAACTGTAACACTGCGTCTTCCTCAAAAAATAATACAAAAGGTAAGAATGTTCCAGTCTGCACATGTCAAAAGCATGGTGTTCGAAAGTTTCCCAAACAACAGCAGGTAAGGGGAAATCAGAGGAACAAGAACCAGAAATTGTCAGATAAATCTGGTTCTACAATTCAAACTGTCAAAAGGTGTTTTCACTGTGGCAGGAAGAATCACTTGGCCAAGGATTGTTTTTATAAACCAGCTGTTGCAAAACAGACTGTGAATCAATCAAAATCAAATCCTACTCAGCCAAAACATTCAAAGGTGAAACCTACCACATCAGTTCCAAAGAAAACAGTTGATCACAGGCTTTCAAAAGTTAATAAAAAGCAGTCCACACATCAAAAACAAATTTTAGCAAAGCCTAAATCAAGTTTTAAACAAATATGGTGTGTCAAGGACAGATTCTCAGATCAAACTGCTGATGCAAAAGATCAAACTGCTAAGCCAAATTCTGAAGCTGTTAGTGCAAAATCTGAAGCTGTTAGCACTAAAATCACAGATCAGATTGTTAAGCATCATTCTGGAACTGCTAGTGAATCATCTGAGACTGTTAGAAGAAAAGATGATCAAAATAACTGGATACCTCATATCCTCACTAAATACTCTCCAAAAACTCCATCAGTAGATCTCACAAAATATAAAAAATCAAAAACAGTGTTTAGTTATGTCAATATGCAAGGCCAACCCAAAACCAATTTGGTTTGGGTTTACTCCACTACTGACTGAGCTGTTATTTGTGCAAGGCAACCACAGGTCTCCTCATAAAACAAGATGGCATTTGGACAGTGGATGCTCTAGGCACATGACAGGCAATTCTGAGTGCTTGTCAAATTTCAAAGGATTTGATGGAGGATTTGTTGCCTTTGGAGGCAACTCAAAAGGAGGCAAGGTTACAGGTAAAGGTACTGTGAATGCAGGCAACATGAAATTCCATGATGTTTTGTATGTTGAACAGCTTAAGTACAATTTATTAAGTGTCTCTCAAATCTGTGACAAACAAAACATTGTTCTGTTTACAGATTCTGAGTGCATTGTCCTTTCAAACGATTTCAAAATTCCTGAAAATCTTGTTCTACTAAGAACACCAAGAAAGGATAATGTTTACTGTCTGGACACAGATCTTTTATCTAAATCAAATACTTTAAGCTGTTTGATATCCAAAGCATCATCCAATGAGTCTGCTCTTTGGCATAGAAGAATGTGTCACATGAACTTCAAGTCCATGAATGTTTTAGTCAAAAAGAATCTGGTAAGAGGCTTACCACAAAAGGAGTTCATCTATGATGATCATTGTGTAGCATGTCTTAAAGGCAAGCAACACAAAACTTCTCATAAGGCCAAAGAAGTAAATTCAATCTCATCTGTTCTTCAGTTGCTTCATATGGATCTATTTGGTCCGACATCTGTTTTGAGTTTGAATAAAAGGGCTTACTGTTTAGTTATTGTTGATGATTTCACCAGATTTACTCGGGTTTACTTTCTTAGGTCCAAAGATGAAACTGCTGAGCTAGTTAAGTCTTTTATCCTTAAGATAGAAAACCAATCCAACTCAAAAGTTAAGGTGATAAGATCAGACAATGGAACAGAATTTAAAAATCACATTCTAAACAGTTTCTGTGAGTCCAAAGGCATTGCTAGACAATTTAGTGCACCAAGAACACCACAGCAAAATGGTGTAGCTGAAAGAAAGAACAGAACATTAATTGAGGCTGCTAGAACAATGTTGGCTGATTCAAATCTGCTAATGACTTTCTGGGCAGAAGCTGTTAATACAGCCTGTTATGTTCTGAATAGAGTTCAGGTTGTCCAATCACAAGGGAAAACTCCCTATGAGTTATTCCATAACAGAAGTCCCCTAATAGCTTTCTTCAAACCTTTTGGATGCCCATGCACTATTCTTCACACTAAGACTCACTTAGGGAAGTTTGAAAGTAAGGTTGAAGAAGGATTCTTTGTAGGATACTCAACTCAAAGCAAAGCCTATAGAGTATATAACAATGTGTCTAAAACCATTGAAGAAAGTGCCAATGTTGAATTTAATGAAAATACTGCAAATATCAAAGGCACTGGTCATGATTGGTTGTTTGACTTGGATTCACTAACAAATTCTCTGAGCTTTGTTGAGTATACTGCAAAAGCTGATGCATACAGGTTTGAAGCTGCCAACACAAATTCTCATGCTGCCAATACAATTTCTCAAGCTGTTGGCACAAAGTTTCAAACTGCTGCAGATTCAACCACATGGGATGAATATGTCACTCTTCCACTTCTGTCATGTGACCCTCCAGGGGTTCTGAATGCTTCACAGGATACAAATCCAGACACTGAAGTGCCACTCTCAAGTCCTGAGAGAACACCTCCAACACAAAGGGAACCAGTTCCAGATTCAAGTCATGCTGTTCCAGACACTGAATCATTCACTGGTTCTGATGGAGATGATACAAATCTTGGATCCTCTTTTCAGACAGAAAGAGAGCCTACACTAAGAGTACACAAGTATCATCCTCTCAATCAAATACTGGGTGATCCAAGCACTCCTGTCCAAACAAGGAAAATGGTTCAAAATGAGACTGCTGCTGCTGAACAAGCTGTTTCTGAATTCAGTCTAGCTGCCTTTGAGAATGCCTGTTTCATGTCTCAACTGGAACCTAAAAAGGCATCAGAAGCATTAAAAGATTCATCCTGGATTGAGGCTATGCAAGAAGAGCTTCTACAGTTCAAGATTTAGAATGTATGGACTCTGGTGGATCTTCCTAAAGGTAAGAGAGCAATTGGTACAAGATGGGTGTTCAGAAACAAGAAAGATGAGAGAGGAATAGTCATTAAGAATACAACAAGGCTAGTAGCACAAGGTTACACTCAAGATGAAGGCATAGATTATGATGATGTATTTGCTCCAGTAGCAAGAATTGAAGCCATCAGACTCTTTTTGGCCTATGCAAGCTTCAAAGGTTTCAAAGTATATCAAATGGATGTGAAGTCTGCTTTTCTGTATGGAACAATTGAAGAGGAGGTATATGTATGCCAACCTCCTGGTTTTGAAGACTACAAGTATCCAGACAGAGTTTACAAGCTAGACAAGGCTCTCTATGGTCTCCATCAAGCCCCTAGAGCATGGTATGACACTCTGTCATCCTATCTTCTACAGAATGGATTCAAGAGAGGCACTCTGGACAAAACACTTTTCACTAAGTCTATCAAAGATGAGATTCTACTTGTCCAAATCTATGTTGATGATCTTATCTTTGGCTCAACAAATGCCTGTCTGTGCAAAGAATTTGAAGCTTTAATGCACAAAAAGTTTCAAATGAGTTCAATAGGAGAACTCACTTTCTTTCTGGGATTACAAGTCAAGAAGAAGCCCACTGGGCTCTTCATAAGCCAATCAAAGTATGTGAAAGACATACTGGACAAGTTTGGGTATCAAGACACCAAGGCTGCAAGCACTCCAATGGATCCTCATAAGCAGCTTCATACAGACAAAGATGGCATAGATGTGGACATACATTTATACAGATCTCT
The DNA here is from genome assembly GCA_020465985.1 of Centrapalus pauciflorus. Classification (NCBI taxonomy): domain Eukaryota; kingdom Viridiplantae; phylum Streptophyta; class Magnoliopsida; order Asterales; family Asteraceae; genus Centrapalus; species Centrapalus pauciflorus. The sequence goes on along the minus strand of JAANYP010009061.1, from coordinate 690 downwards.
CATAGGATCACTTATGTATCTAACATCTTCTAGACCTGATATTATGTTTGCTGTCTGTGTGTGTGCTAGGTTTCAATGCTCTCCAAAGGATTCTCACCTGGTTGCTGTCAAGAGAATCTTTAGATACCTTAAAGGCCAACCACACTTAGGCCTATGGTATCCTAAAGACTCTCCCCTTGTACTAACTGCTTCTTCTGACAGTGATTATGGTGGATGCAACATTGACAGAAAATCCACAACTGGTGGATGTCAATACTTAGGAGCAAGACTGGTCTCCTGGCAATGCAAAAAGCAGACAACTGTGTCCACATCTTCCACTGAAGCAGAATATGTAGCAGCTGCAAGCTGCTGCTCACAGGTAATGTGGATCCAAACTCAGCTAAGAGACTATGGTATGAATTTCTTATCCACTCCTATTTATATTGACAATTCAAGTGCAATCAGCATTGTGCAAAATCCAGTGAAATTCCCAAAAACCAAGCATATAGAAATCAGATTTCACTTTATAAGAGACTGTAATGAAAAGAAGTTAATCCAAGTTACCAAAATACATACTGATGATCAGTTAGCTGATCTATTTACAAACCTTTTGATGTAGGAAGGTTCACTTTCCTGGTATCAAATATTGGTATGGTAAACATGGATTAATTTGTTTTCATTATTATCTACTTAGTATGCTTATTTAAGGGG
>JAANYP010009060.1:0-59170 GCA_020465985.1 Centrapalus pauciflorus | reverse complement strand
AAAATGATTTGCAATATCAGTCTAAAGCTGTTCTATATGTTGCATGTGTTGCAACTAAGACAGTTTGTCCAAGCTGCTCTGTCTGCTGAACAGGCTGACATAAACTGTCTAACGCTGGGCTTCTACACTGTTGATATAGGCATTTTTAAAGTGTTCTGTTCTTTGTGAACAGAACCTGTTCTTTGTGAACAGGCTAAACACCTTATGGAATTTGTTTCCAAGTCATCATGTATTGTTTTTGACTACAAGATCAGTTTACAAAGTCGAAGACAAAGTGGAAAACAGAACTGCTCAGCCTGCCCACGCTGTTCTGTAACATGAAGACAAAAGGATATTTGAAAAAAGGGTGACAGTCCTTTTTCTTATATCAAAATAGGCCTTTACAGGGAAGAAAGACGCAAAGTTGACATTCCTAAATTAGTTAAAGGCAATGCAACAGTAGACAAAGTAAAAAGACAAAAGTTCTGCACATGTGAAGACAAGTCTGCTTTTCAGAAAAGTGCAGAAAAGGTTATGTTGTCTTTTCAACAAGACTTTTCCTTTTCATTATGTCCAATGAAGATGTTTCTCTGAGATTCTCTAAGTGAGTATAAAAGGAAGCTTCTAAGGTCAGAAAGAAAGGTGAAGAAAGCTAAGTGCTTAAACCAAGAGTGAACATGCAAGTCTTCTGTAAACCAGCATCTGTGTGTCTAAGCTGTTTTACCTAAGCTGTTCCTTAAGTCTTGTAAACACAGTGAGTGCTTCTTAGTGAGTGTATTCATTGTATACTAGTTCGAGTCTGTCTTAGACTAGTAAGCATACTGTTGTATCTGTCATCTCAGCTTGAACTATTCCGCATTCAAGCTTGTTTGTAATTAACAAATTGTTGATAATACATACAAACATTGAGAAAAGAGTGTGTAGTTTTTAAATTGCTGTATTCACCCCCCCTCTACAGCTTATAACTATATACTCTGGGAACCTCTCGGGACCTACAGTTCTAAACAAAAATCTCTTAGCTCATTTATGGAGTCCTGAGGATCTGTGTCTTTGACACCCTCCGCAACAACCTTTCCTTTTCATTAATTTTTTAATATATGACATTTGTGCCATCAATTCTGAATATTGAGTTTTCATTTGATTTGTGGCTCCACTAATAGCTTCATTAAGCTTGGATTCCGTAACAAAGGGTGATAGCCTAACAACTTGGTCACCTAGACTTCCAGTTGACCAACGGTTGAATTTGTAAAAGAACGTTCGTGTGGCCTACATTATAAAAGAACCTCTGATAGGACTTCCAACCATTTCACGTGAAGGAGCAACAGATGCTACCAACACTGTGGTTATTCCGACAGGGACACGAAGTCCTTCAGCACTTACTCCAACAAATGAAGTAGACGCGAGTGTCCTATCGCGTATCAGTTCTAAGACTTGTGCATAAAAAAATGTATACGCAGGTGGCTGTGTACTCTTTTCAATACCCATGGTATCCAACGGATTCCAGGATAGATTATGTGCAAAACCCGGTGCAAAATTGAAACACCTTCTTGTTGAGAAGAAGGTGAGTAACTTGTTGGGTGTGCAGACGCCGGTGCGGTACTGGCTATTTCAATGCTAACTCTCACATGAGAGCTAACAACAGTTGTGGTTTCGTCCCGGCTGTCCACGGTAGGGATCTCCCTCAAACTCATTCTCGCAATCTCAACAATATCTACCTCTGGTAAACTTTTAGGTTGAGATATTACAATTGTACCAGCACCTCCCATAGCATCATCATTATTATCATCATCCTCATCATCATCACCTTCATTCCCTCCTTCAAGAATATTTGACAATGTACGCTCAGAATCAGATTCTCTCTCCTCCCCTCATATCCTCCATAACACCCTCAGTCACATTCTGGCTTCCTTGTACATCAACCACATCTTGATGTACTTGCTTACCTAACACTTCTTAGGCTAGAAAACTTGATTCTTGGGCTATTCGATACAGGCTCACACTTTCTGCTTCAAGATCAGCATACTTTAACAATGATTCAGGATTAGGCAGGTCATTTCAATTGGGAGCATCTTCAACTTTCAGAAGACTCATGATCACGTAGTCTGGGCATTTTTGAACATTTGATCTCTTTGGAATTTTCTCGTTTGCCCTCAAGATCCCTCTGATCAATATTTATATAAACCATTGTAGAGTCACAATTTTTTTTGATCCGTTTATTTTCTTAGACAATACTACTTGCTTGATATCTTCCCAGATACATTGTTCAAAATCATAATGCTAGTTAAAAGCAATGCCATAAAAAAGTCTCAAACAATGGATGCTTCCTCGATCTATGCCGGTATGTTTTGATATCATACACCTATTGATGATGCCGAACAGTGTATACCATTCTCCATTCAGCCCAATTATGTGAAACTTTAAACTTTTCTCAAGGGGTTTAGAATAACCCAGAGAGATAAGACATGACATATTTGATCATCAGAAATAAAGTCTTCAAAATCTGCATCCTCTGGGAAATTGACTGTGTCAATACGTCTTGGCAAGAATAAATTGTGACGGAGTCTGGCCAGTGTGATCTTAGCTTTGTACTGATAAATGGTTACTTTAAAATGATGGTCTCCTTCAGCAGGCACGAATTTGATCGTGTGCCAAAATTGATTAAGGTAGACAAGAGGAATGTAAGGTTTATATTTCAACAAGTAACCAAGAGGGTGACTTTTGAGTATTTCCACAATCACCGGATGACTAACTTTTATAACATTCGGATCGAACCAGTGATTGTTGTCCAGTAAGGATAGGCAGTGTTTGGATTTGACTAATTGGGTCTCAGGTAATGGGAATGAAGGTGATGGTCTAGTGACAGATGTAGTTTTAATGGGTTTTGACACAAGTGTATGGTTTGATGATGAATGGGAATCAGAAGAGTAGGAATTATGGGTGGGGGCTTGGGATGCCATTTGATACCTGTATAAATTGCAATCATGTTAGAAATGTCAGGTAAACAAATTTAATCCTACAGATAGAAAAATAAAATATTTAACATGAAATTTGAAAACTATGTGTTTCATTGTTTAAAGCTTTGGGATTCCAGACAATAATAATAAAATATTATTAATACGACTCCAAAGTCAATCGTTAAGAGACCAATGTTAATAAAACACAGATTTTAAAAGTTTCTCTAAAAATGTTAAATTTCTCCGAAACAATAAAATTCCCACATTAAAATTTTTTTTTTTGTAAATTTTGACTCCAAACTCGAAACATGAATGACCAAACTCGAATGAGTCATGAACATTCTCGGGTGACATGGGAACCAACTCGAATGACCCTTAAATAAACTCAATTGACTAACTGATAAACTCGAATAGAATACAAGTCAACTTGGATGAACTTATGACAAACCCAGATAAAGCATAAAATTTCTCGAATGAGTTATGAACCAACTCGATTAACACTTCGATTTTCTCGAATGACATTCTGAAAAACTCGATAAAAGATGAAGTTTTCTCAAATAACCTTTGAATCGAGTTGGAATTACTTGTAAAAATCCCAAGTCCTTTTCTATCAAACTCGCATCAAACAGTACTTTTCTCAGACAATACATTGCCCAACTCGAATGAAACATAAGATTTCTCGATTGATGTTTCAATCGAGTTTGATACTAAAAATTTCTAAGTCCCAATCCTTATCAAACTGAAATGAAACTTAAAAATTTCTCGAATGCTTTATAATCAAACTTGATATATACTAAACTTTTCTCGAATGAGTGTTAGTTCGAGTTTGAACACTTACAAAATTTCTATGTCCCAAACACCACTGAAATTTCCAAAAATTATCTCTATGGACTTTCAAACCTAAACATTTGCACTATCCTACTCAAAAATTGATTTGGAACTACTTTCCAATACTGATGTCATTTCAAAAACAACATTTAAGCCCCAAACATCCGATTTACAGTGTGTTTTGAAGCCCTACCAATCTCTGATTTTAAGTTTTGAAGCCCAATTTAAAAAAATTTCACTAATAAAAATTTTAACAACTAAACAAAAAAAATATTTTAACAACACAAAAATAAAAAAAATTTAACTAAAAAAAATAAAATGAACTAAATAATTTAACTAAACAAAAATAACATGTACTAAAATTGTTGCTCCCCCTTGAATTTTGCATTTAAGCTTCCCTTAGATGTATATCACTTTTTATGTCTGCTCCCCCTGCAATCAATCAGATAAAAAAACATATCAGATATGCAAATATGAGATAAACATTTTCTCGTGTGCTCCCCCTGCACATGACAATCCGATTCAGTTAACTCTCAAAAAAAATGAAAAACATTTAAATCTCATGAGATTAACACAAAATTTAATCAAGTAAAAAATTATAAAATTAGAATATTATTTTGTAGCAACTGAAAGTTTAAATCTACCGATTCAACATACCCAATATGTATACCAAAAAATTAAAGTGTTTCTATCTAATGTTTCGGTAAACAAATCAGCTAGTTGATATTCAGGTGGTACGAAATACAACTCTACATTACCATTTTCTACATGATCTTTTATGAAATGATACCGAAATAAATGTGTTTAGTTTTTTAGTGTTTCACCAGATTTGATGCTATTGCAATTGCACTCTAGGAATCACAATATATTGGAATCTTTTTAGGTGTAAACCTGTAGTATCTCAATTGGCTCTTCATCCCTAGCACTTGTGCACAGCAAGATGATACTTTTGATAGTGACACATAGTGTTGCTTTTTGGATGACCAGCTGACGGGCTTGTCACCAAGGAATTGAACTTCTCCTGATGTACTTTTTCTGTCCATTTTATCACCTGCGTGATCAGCATCAGAAAAGGCAGTCAATGTAAATGACGATCCCCTAGGATACCACAAACCTATGTTTGGTGTACCCTTCCAATATCTTAAGATTCTTTTAGCAGCAGCCAAATGTGATTCTTTTGGATGTGCCTGATATCTAGCACAGACACATGTAGCAAACATAATATCAGGTCTACTTGCTGTTAAGTACATTAATGATGTCACACCCCGTTACCCCGGTTGGCAACGAAGCGCGACGTCGCGGAAGCATAACCATAATGATAACGAACGACCACTATATGGACGTTTTTCAAAATACATCGATAAACTTTAAATCATAGTAAGGTTATACATAGTCTGACATGAAGAAAAGAAGTTCGCACAATACAGAGATTTAAGTGCATAATTAAAGTATTTAAAATAATGCAGCTAAATCTCCGGTGGTTTCGAAAATTCATGCGACTCCTTAGATGCGGAAGCTTGAAAGAAAATACGCCTGAAGGCATACTTGCCTAAATTTTCTGAAAAACACGCTAAAATATGTCAACAAATATTGTTGGTGAGCTCATAGGTTTACACGTAAGTCTGACTTGTATGGACAACAACAGTTAAGTTTGAATTTATAAAATCATAAATTCCATGTTATGTATTACATATAAACCATCATGCAACTGAAGTTAATTAAAAATGAGTTTGCCCTGTACAGTATTCCCATACGTAATATCGTGTGTTAAATATATATGCACTCGCTGTTAGCCGACCTGAACTAACCCGAATGGGGGACATGACTCCCGATAGATCTATCCACAATATATTCGCGCTTACAAGTAAATGCAATTAACGGTTCATGATTTGAGGGCTGATGGAACCACATGTGTAATACATAATAGAAATGAAGTTGTTTTCGTGTCCATGTAAAAACGAAGCTTGTATTTCAACCCCAAAACATAACAGTGTGAAAATAGGGGCTATGAGGACTCACCGTGAATGCGATGGATAAAACGAGCGTAAAATGCTATTTAGCGTAAGTTGATGGATGGTGCACCGGGTGAGTTTAATAGAGCCCTAAATGATAATAGGGACTTAATATCTCTAATATATAATAATATATATTTATAGATTTTTATGTCTTAAATCACCCAACATTACAAGTTTATAATTAAAACCCACTAAAAACGTCAAGTTTATATATATATAATTTTCCAGCTTTTTCGAAGGTTTTTCGGCCTACTTTGAGGCTGTTTTTGACCAAGCTCCGAAACGTTTTAGGCTTTGGTTTTCTAGGACACTAAACTACTATATACAAAGAATTTTTAAAGTCAAGAACGGCCATTTTTTGAGATGTTTAGGTTGGGGAAAAAGCTTGTTGAAAACCCTATGTTGGCCATTTTTGAGATGTCAAACTTTCGGTTTACCAAATAATTTCTGGTGGTCTTAAACTCCAAAATAAATTATGAAAACTTCCAGATCTATAGTTAAGACACAGATCTACGTTTTGAGACAAGATTCAACTCATTTCGTTAGGTTATGAATTAGTTATGATTTTTCAAACTTGATATAAATTTTCTGCCGAAAGTCCGCAGTTTATAAACTTGAAATAACTAGTGATTATTGTTGTTTATTCAAAGACTACTTGTATAAAAGTTATAAAATACATATATATCACTTGTTTTCACAATATTTACACTTATATGAAGTGTTTATATTTTTATAAACACATATGAAGAAAACAAAACTAGAAATTTATAAACTTGAGTTTTTATGAAACTTGTTTTTGTTGGTGATTATATATATTATGCAAGACTTATATAAACATAAATATAAGATGAAATAAGCTAGTATTTACTTACTTTGATGTATTTAGAGTATGATTTTGGGTAGAAGTTGAAATCTTTGCAAGATATGCACCAAGAACACTTGAATTTCTTGAAGAACACTTGAAAGAAGATGGTTTGTAGTGTGTGTGTGATGGAGCCGGATTTGAGAGAGAGATAGAAGAGTTTTTGGTGTGATTAAAATGAATGAAAAACTTCTCTATTTAAATAAGAAATTTGGTCTTTCAAATGATGAAAAGTATGGGATGAAAAGGTAGAGTGCAATTTTAAACAAAATGATGGTGTTTAAAGTGAATATGATTTTTGTAATAAAATATTAAAGTCAACCTCTAAAAAACACCCCTATAGGGCCGGCCAATACATGTATTTTACATGTATTTTTTTTGTATAAAAGTATTTAGAAATGTATTCTTGTATTTCCCTTTTCTTGTAATTTCATAAATACTTTTGGATGCATTGTTTTAATGAATTGTTTTAGTCTTGCATAATTAATGTTAAGTAATTGTGTTAGTATATGATTAGTGTCACTAATCATAATTTAATTATGTACTTAGTTGAATTAATCCCTCATATTCCTTTGTCAAATTTTATATTTACGCTCTCGTTGAAAGTCTTCGTGCGTTTGTTATAGACTCGGAATGCCACCGATTCTTTCAAGTATCAAATGAATATGCCTTCGTCAGCTTTTGGATTAAAAAATTCCCAAATTGTCTTTATCATTCAAGATGAAACACCTGCATCCAAAGACATGGAAAAATTTAATATTAGAAACTCGTTTATTAATCAGTTCTTATGATGCCTTTCCGAATCATTTATTTATAATGGATCTGTTTTGAGTGAAACACGCGGTTGCTACAGTTTCAGCCCAGAGGAATAACGGCAGATTTGAATATGCAAGCATCGTCTTAGCAGATACCACAAGTGTAAGGTTTCGTCTTTCAACTACTATGTTTTGTTGTGGGGTACGAGCTGCCAAAAATTGATGTGTTATCCCAATAGAACTCAAAAATGTCTTGAGTGACTTGTTCTTGATTTCTGTACCATTATCAGATCTAATGGTCTGAACCGAAATCTGCAAGTTAACTTGAATCTTGCGTATGAAGTCAATACTGATCTCGGTAGCTTCAGACTTGGATCTCTAGAAGAAAACTCATATGTATCTTGAATAGTCATCAACTATCACTAACACATATCTCTTCTTATTGATACTTTGAACCCGCATAGGCCCGCACAAATCCATATGGAGTAGCTCTAAATTCTTAGTTGAAAATGTTCAACTTTTAACTTATGAGAAGCACTCACCATCTTCTCTTTTTCACATGCGGCACACAGCTGCTCCTTTTGAAATTGGAGAGTCGGTAGCCCTTTGACTATGCTGAACAGATTATGGCCAAGACCATCTACATAAAATACCTTCTGAATTGTTATATTGTTGTGCTCCAGACTTCCATAGCCTTTGATCGGACAAAACTGATCGTTTCTAAATCTGACTGTCCCACAGAATTTGTCCACAAAATTCGTTAGGGTGTCTCGCTGTCCGGTCATGTGCTTGGAACATCCGGAGTCAAGAAAGCACACATGATTTACCTATAAAATGAAGTAAAACGTGAGGTACCCACTTATAGTTGGGTACTTTGAAGGTTGGTAAATCATGCAGTATTGTTTCAGGTATATTAACAGATACATTCTTTGACTTTGGAACCCACTTTTTAACAGTCTTTTTGGGTATCGATTTTTGTACAGTTCGTTTTGGAATTGATTTTGAAATTTGCTTCTTTGGAACCCTTTGCTGTTTAAAATTAGGAACCTTGTTCTTTGTAACCCATACAAACTTATCAGATTTATGCACAGATTTATCATTCAAGACATGGCATTTCGTAGAATTTAAAGAAAACAGTTCAGCACGTGAGTATTTAGAACATTGTTTATCAGAAGATTTATTACAGATAGAATTATCTACATATCTAATCCTATCTGTAACACTCAAATCTCTCACTCTTCATTCCTATCTAAAATTCTTCTTTTTCTTTGCCACTTGCTTCTTTCTCCAAATTTGCTTCAATGTTCGTTTCACAGAATTATCTGACATAATAGAAGAACATGAATTAGTCGATTTAGAATCAGTTTTAATCTGTAAAACTTTCTAACCTTCAGAAGCATTTCCTTTCTTTGCAGTTGAAAACTTTGTTGAAGATGATTCACCTTTTTCAAATTTTGGAGTAACAAAAGTAACTTTTGCTTTATCCTTCTTATGTAAAACAGGTGATGGTACTGATTTAACCTTAGAATCGGTAGATATTTTTTTAAAAACACTTTATGGTTACTTAGGTTTACCAATTTTTTTTTTGTCATGGAGTGGTTTAATAAACTCATCAATTTTGACAAACATTTCATCAAATGAATTAAAATCAGAGTTTATATACATATCAAACTCTTTTTCATAATTGATTGGTACAGGTTGAATTGAAGATTTCTGATCTGGTTGAGTTTTGCTTTTAGGCTGGTTATTCAGTTTTATTTCAAAATATTTAATCTCAGCCTGAAGCTTTTCATTTTCAGTCTCAAAAGTTTTAAGCTTCAATTCAATATCAGAATTAATCTTTTCAAGAATTGAGTTTGGAATGTACGGCTTTTGAGTGGAAGACATATTTTTAGACAAATCTTCATCAGAATATGTCTGAATATACTCTTTTGAAATGCATGAATTTTTATAACTGTCATGAGGCTTGTTAGAATCCAAAGTATTTTGCATTTTATCTTTTTTAAACCTTTTCAGATTTTCGGCTGATTCTCTTTCATCTGAAGCTTTTAAAAATACCATTTTCAATCCTAAATTAATATATCTAACACCATAAAGAGTTGGTGAAGATGAAATAGCTTTTTTTAGATATATAGGATTTGTCAAACAAATACCTGTTTTTTAATTAAAAAATTCAGTATATTTTGGTAGATTCAAATGGATTCTTTGATCCGTTTGACCTCTTTTAAGGAACTCATCTTCCAAGGATTTGATTTTCTCATACAACTCTGTTCTTTCATTAAAGATGGAATGATACTTTACATAATAACTTGATGATTCTAACTCAACTAATTTTAGTTTTTCTTTTAAGTCAGATATATTATTACTTAGCTTTTGATTCTCACTTTGAATTTCATTTAATTTTTGTTGCAAATCAGAAATTGATCTTAATGCTAATGCCTTGTCTTTCGAAAACTCTAACACTAAAGCATGTTCGAGTCTTAATTTGTTTTCCAAAGAATGGGAATTCTTTTTCTTGGCTTTCAAAGATTTTTCAACACGTTTCAGCATAAAAGCCATTTAAGCAAGATTCTGTTCTAGTGCACAGGAGTTATCTGTTGGTACATCCTGTGTGACGATAGCAGTCTAAGTGATCCTACATTGTGATTCTAGCAAGTGTTTGTTATATATGTTTATATATGGTTGATATTTATTAGTGTTTGTATGTTTGAACTTGATGTAACGTATTACATGAAGTTCAAACATAAAGTACAAAGATAAAATCAATCATAAGGTAATAACATAAGTTTCAACACTTAGTTGTTTATGTGAAATGCTAGATTCGAATCATACAAGGCATGGCATTCGAATCTGTGATAGATTCGAATGTAGCCATAGATTCGAATATGACCATATTCGAGAGTGTCTTTGTGGACAGACTCGAATGGGCCTTGGGCCAGATTCGAGTTTGGCCCATAACAGACTCGAATTAGGGTCTATAATTAGGGATAGACTCGAGATATTATTAGACTTTTTGCAGAATTCGTGAGGAATTAAGCATAAAGCGATCTCGAGTTTATCAGCTTGGAGTGTGTTCTTTCGGAGAGAATCAGTTCGTAGGATCGTTCGTGTGTCGTTCGTTCAGTCTCTGATAGTCTCCGTGTTTCGTAGTTGAGACTTGTTTCCGTCTACCTGTTAACGAGGATTCCGCACTCGTTGACGGCTCCGCGTCTAGATAGATCTCGTAGTGGTAGACCTTATAAGTGGTATCAGAGCCTACGGAGTGTTCTTGTGTTCTTCGTGTTCATCTAGATACATTCTAGGTTTCTTGACGCTAGTTGGACGGTTTTTCTCTCAAAAACGTATTTTCAAGCTTAGCAAATTCTTATTCGGAAAACACTTTGTGGTTTTTCACGTTTTTGGTCGAAATCAGTATTTTTCGTTAGAAAAATACTGGTTTAATCTGAAAATCGTTAAAAAATCAAAGTGTTAGCCGTTTTTCGAGTTTGCGGCGCTCGAATCTAATAGGGGTAACTAGGGTTTCACTTAGTGTCGAGTCTAACCAAATTCCGCTCCTTTCGAGTCTGTTTCAGAGGGTTTCGAATCTACCTAGTTTCGAGTCTGTTGCTTCATTCGAATAGGATCTCGAGTCTTCTTAGTTTCGAGTTTGTTTCGAGTCTAGCTTAGTTTCGAAAAGGGTGTCGAATCTGCTGTAGTTTCGAATTTGCTCTGACCTTCGAATCTGTGGAGTTCTCGAATCTGACTTAATTTCGAATCTAATTGAACTATAACACTTAATCGAATTTAATCCCAAATCAATTGGAATCTAATTATATTCGAATCTATCTAGATTCGAACGGGTTAATTCAAATTAATTTCGAAATAAATTAATTAAGTTCATATTCAATTACTTTCGAAAAGATGTCTAATCTTCAGAAATTCTTAGAAATGGACCACGAGGTCGGGAAGGCAAACGCTCCGCCCAAGCTGATGAAAGTCGAAGATTATTACTGGTGGAAAGATCAGTTTACCAATTTCGTGCGCTTTAATGACATGCGCATGTGGGTGTGTATCGACGAATGGTATATTCCACCAGTGTCAGAAGTTGAAGGCCGTCAGAAGGTCTTGTCATACCAAATGATGAAGGAGGATGACAAGAAATTGTATGAAGCCGAAAATAAAGCTTTCTCACTGATCCGCATGGCATTTCAGGATATACTGCACACATTTAGGACTCAGAAGACGTCAAAAGAACTTTGGGAGTCGTTAGAGAAAAGGTGTGAGGGTAATCCTAGGGTTCGTAGAAAGCGTACTGAGCTGTTAAAACAACAGTTTGCCATTTTCAAGGCAATAAAGGATGAACAACTGGATGATATCATCACCCGGTTCTATCATCTGTTGACGGAACTGGAAAGCCACGGGATTGAGTTTACTGATACTGACAAGAACAACAAGCTTCTTGATGCCTTACCAGCCAAATGGGCTATGTACGTGGCAATGATCAAGCTGAACGAGGACAAGTATTACTCTCAATCTCTGGATGACATTGTGGGAACGTTGCGGGCATATCTCTTCGAGCTACTGAAGGCCGAAACTGATTACGAACAAGTCCAGAATCCAGCGATGTATTTTGGAAAGACAACAAAACCTTCAGCAGCAGCCGAACCGAAGACTGCTACAGCGTTTTTCACCGGAGAGACGTCGTCACCAGCAGAGTCTGATGACACATTGAATCGCGCGTTCTTAGGATTGGGTAGATCGGAAGAATCGCATCCTCAAGTACAACAGGCTTCGACATCTCAGAGCTATTCGAAGATGCCAATTAGCGCAAAATCTGCGGAAGAACATTTGAATCTGCTTGCTTCTTTTGTGGCCGCATACGGAAATTGTGTTCAAGGGAAGATTAACGATCCTGCTCTCTGGGACGAAGACTACGATCAGGTCGACCCTGATGATCTTGAGGAAATGGATCTTAAATGACAACTGGCCATGGTAACCCAGAGGGTTAAGAGATTCATTAAACGAACTGGGAGGAATCTGCAGATGAATAATAAGGGGATTGGATTTGATAAATCCAAAGTAAAATGCTACAACTGTCAAGGACTGGGACACTTCGCCAGGGAGTGTCAGAGACCGAAGGTGGAAACATACCAAGGGCAGAGTCAGCATCAGGGACAGTTCCAAAATCAGTCCCAACAACGATACCTTCCAAGTTCATCATCTGGTCAAGCCAATCTAGCAGGTCTTCTATCCAATGTTACTTCAGACAGACAGCTAGATGGTACGTATGACTGGAGCTCACATCCTGAGTCGAATGCTAGAGCTTTCATGGCTGAAGTCACAGAAACGGGGTGTGATGGGCACGAGCAGACCACACGGGACAGCAGTCCGATATGGGTAGAGAAGGCGAATGATCAGATAGTGCTGAAGTTTGTTGCTCAGATGGCCAACGTGGAATCTGATAACTCAAAGGTTAGTCTGACTTATTCTCTATTTCGTGAATTATGTGCTTTGTGTGTTAATTCTAACGATAGGTTAAATCTAGTCCTAGAATCACATAAAACCATATCTGCTCAAAATGAGAACTTAAAAATTGAAAACGCTAGCCTAAATGATATCAAACAAGATCTTAAAGAAAAGCTTAAGGCTGATGCTCAAGATGTAATAGTTCTAAAAGACAAACTGAGTGAGCAGTGTGTTAGGATAGAACTTATGTATGAGCACGTAGAGGCCTTGACCAAAAGTCTGAAGGACAAGGACATAGAGCTAGCTGAAACAAAGGTTAAGGTAGCAGAGGCAAATAGCAAGCTGGAGAAGTTAAGGAATTCGAGCCTAAACCTAGGGAAAGTTTTAGATGCCCAAAGACAATCTAAGAAGCCCGTAGGTCTAGGATTTCACGAAATTTCTCCACCTTTCAATGCGAACTATGTGCCTCAGCCTCAGGAGAAAACTGACAAGTCTGTAGACTTAGAGGACCTACCTACACCGACACCAGAGCCTATAGTTGAAAATACACCTAAGGTGGCTGACTCAACCGTCAAGGTCAAGAAAGTCAAATTTGTGTCTTCCTCCAGTGAAACACCTGCAGGAAAACAGAAAATTGCTTGGGCTGATCAGGTCGATGAGCCCGACACCGTAGATGTACCAAAGGAAATAGACACTAGTGAGACACCTAGATCTAAGGGAACACACAAAAAGTCCATAGATAAGATGTCTTGCTTTAGATGTCACGAGAAGGGGCATGTTGCTTCTCACTGTCCGCTTAGGAAAGCAGATGTTACACCTAAGACAGTGAATCCAACACCTGTTAAGCCCTCAACCAGTGTGGCAAGCACCAGCAGTTCTCAAAGCACCGAGAAAGCTGTGCAGGCCGCACCCAAACAAGTTGTGAAAAACACACCGGTTAAGGTTGCACCAAAGGAAGTGATTAGGACAAATTCACCGAATCGCGTCATTAATCAATCTAGGTCAGCACCACAACAAGTCTATAGGAGCACAACACCTAGCAGGTCACACACTCCAGTTAGGTCTCATACTCCAGTTAGACAGTATGCACCGGTAAGAGCTCAAGGATCACAGTCCGAAATGCCATATAAAAGGAATTATTCTAGAGCTCCACAACAAATGCCTACTCCAAGGCAAAGAGTGAACTTAAATCACTCGGCACCACAACAGAACCCAGTTCAAAGGCCCAAGTCACCTGAAAGGCGAGATGGGTATTTGAAAGAGTTCAAGTATGTGGACGAGAATGGTATTACCAAGTCAGTCATGGCTTGGGTTCCCCGTGATAACTAACCTATTTTCTTTCATGTGCAGGAGATTACCACAGGTCCAAACAACAAATGGTTCGTCGACAGTGGATGCTCCAGGCACATGACAGGGGAAAGAGGTCTACTTACAGACTTCAAGGGTGGGAATCGGGGATTCGTATCATTCGCGGGTAACAAAGGTGGAAACATCACGGGTACCGGAGTGGTCACTAATGGGACGATCAAGTTGGACCAAGTTTATCACGTTGATAAACTGGTTCACAATCTCATTAGTGTATCTCAAATCTGTGACAAGAAGAACTCAGTGTTATTTACTAACACTGAGGCGTTAGTGCTAAAGCCGGGATTCAAGATTCCTGAAGAATGGGTTTTGATGCCGGCGCCAAGGAAGAATGACATGTACATGCTGGATATGAACAAGCCGGAGACATCGATGGGGCCAATCTGTCTATTATCCAAAGCTTCGAAGACGGAGTCCGTACTGTGGCACAGACGCATGGCTCACTTGCACCTAAGAAAGATGAACTACATAACGAAGAATGGACTGGTGCAGGTTGTGCCTATGAAGAGCTTTCAATTTGAGGACAAGTGTCTACCGTGCATGAAGGGCAAGCAACATAAAAAGACACACAAGTCCAAGAAGCAGAACTCGATATCCTCAACATTCGATGTGTTGCATATGGACCTTTTCGGCCCTATCAACAAAAGGAGTATAGGAGGTAGTTGGTTTTGTTTAGTTATCACTGACGATTACTCACGGTTTTCTTGGGTTTTCTTTTTAGGTACAAAGGACGAGACGGCTTCCAAGCTTATCGGGTTCTTAGACCAAGTGGAGAATTCCTACGGAACAAGGGTTAAAAATATTCGTAGTGATAATGGGACTGAATTCAAAAACTCTGTAATTGGTGTATATTGCCTATCAAAGGGCATAGTGCATCAATTCAGTGCACCATATGAACCTCAACAAAATGGGGTGGCCGAACGTAAAAATAGAACATTGATTGAGGCTGCAAGGACTATGCTTTCGGATTCAAAGCTTCCTACCATGTTTTGGGGGGAGGCAGTGAATACCGCGTGCCATATTTTAAAACGAGTCCTTACAGTCAAATCTTTGAACAAAACATGCTATGAAATTTTGAATAAACGGCCACCTAATTTAACTGGATTCGAACCGTTTGGAGTACCATGCACTCTTTTACGAACAAAACATCAACCGAAGTTTGGTGAAAAGGCTGACGAAGGATACTTCCTAGGTTACGTGCCGAACTCACCAAACAAACGGGTTTTTAACAAAACAAATGGTACTGTGGAGATTGTGTATAATATTGAAGTCACAAGTTATACACATGAACCCCAAACTGGTCCAGAATGGTTATTTGACTATGATAAGTTATTAGAGTCATTTAACATTCCTTTGGATGATACTGCAGGTACAATCGAAAAAGACATGGCGACGTTGCACCTAAATGACGATGTCCATATTTTTCTGAGGACTACGTTTGAATCCACATCCGAGCCTACTGCGACTGTAGATAGATCTCCAGAAGTTGCTGATGAAGAAGCACCTACCACTGAGAATCAGTCTCAAGCATCAAGTTCCAACTCTGAGGACAACATCCATGAGGAGGAAAATGTAGAAGCTGAGCCTGTTCCCCCATTAGGTGAAATAGGATCTAACTTAGGAGATAATCTAAGGGTTGATGAGATAGAGACCTCTAGGATTAACAAGAACCATCCATTAAAAGCATCATAGGAAATCCTAACGAGGGTGTGAGGACTCGGAGTAGTGTAAATAACAACACTGTGTTGTTGTCGATGATAAACGACTCCGAGGCATATCACACATGTCTATATTCATGTTTCATATCGCAAGTAGAGCCTAAAAATGTGCAAATGGCACTTAAGGATAACTCCTAGGTTGAAGCGATGCAGGAAGAAGTTTCGCAATTTAGGAAACTAGAAGTGTGGGAGTTAGTTCCATTGCCTCGAGGGGAAGTTGCCATAGAAACCAAATGAGTTTTTAAGTGCAAAAGAGACGATCGGGGTATAGTCACGCGCAACAAGGCTAGATTAGTTGTAAAGGGTTTCAACCAAGAGGAGGGAATCGATTACAACGAGGTATTTGCACCAGTAGCAAGGCTGGAAGCCATTAGGTTGTTTCTAGCTTTTGCCTCCTTCAAGGGCTTTAAGGTATATCAGTTAGATGTTAAGAGTGCTTTCCTATATGGGAAAGTGAAGGAGTTGGTGTACGTAGAACAACCGCCCGGATTTACAGATCCAAAATATCCTGATAGAGTATATCGCTTAGATAAGGCTCTATACGAATTGCATCAGGCACCAAGGGCGTGGTATGAGACTCTATCCAACCATCTGTTAGAGAACGGTTTTGAAAGGGGTAGGATAGATAGTACTCTGTTTGTTAAGAGGAAGGGAGAACACTTTATCTTGGTACAAGTGTACGTCGATGATATCATCTTTGGATCATCAGACGAACAGATGTGCAAAGATTTCGAGAAGGTGATGAAGTCTAAGTTCGAGATGAGTGTTATGGGAGAGTTAAATTTCTTTTTAGGGTTACAAGTTGACCAGAAGAAGGAAGGGATGTTTATCCATCAAACTAAGTATATCTATGACATATTAGAACGTTTCGGGATGGAAGGAACAAAGTTGACTGCCCATTTCAGCACGCCGATTCAAGTGAATCATAATCTCGGACCGGGTACTGAAAGTGATGCCGATGTGGATCCGACTTTATATCGGGCCATGATTGGATCACTTATGTATTTAACTGTTTCAAGACCAGACATTATGTTTGCTGTGTGTATTTGTGCTAGGTTTCAAGCAAATCCGAAGGAGATGCATATGAAAGCTGTGAAGCGGATTCTACGATACCTCAAGTCGAAACCGAAGCTGGGACTTTGGTATCACGCGCAGGGAGATCTAGAGTTGGAGGCGTTCACGGATTCTGACTACGGAGGATGCAGCTTGACGCGCAAATCAACAACTGGAGGTTGTCAGTTCCTAGGAGGGAGATTGGTATCCTGGCAATGCAAGAAACAAACATCGGTAGCCGTTTCAACGTGCGAGGCCGAGTATGTTGCTGCTGGTAGTTGCTGCTCACAGGTTCTGTGGATACAACAACAATTGCGGGATTACGGTTTGGCTTACACTCAAACTCCAATTAGGATAGACAATCAATCTACAATTGCTATAACGAATAATCCAGTTAAACACAGTAAAACAAAGCACATAGACATTAGGCATCATTTTATTCGTGATTGTGCTGAAAAGAACTTAATCAAAATGGTAAAAGTGGCGACTGAAGATAATAATGCAGATTTATTTACCAAAGCATTTGATAAGTCACGGTTTGAGTATTTAATTCAACTAAATGGAATCCGCAACCCAGAGTAAATTGACCTTAGTAGTAGTAGCTTATTTTCTTTTATAAGTCGTAGTTTTTCTTTCTTTACAGTAGTATGCTAATTTAGGAAAGTTTCTATTTTTAGTAAGTTTCTATTTTTAGTGAGTTTCTATTTTTAGTAAGTTAGTAGGTTATCTTAATTCTTATGAGAAACAAAAGAAAAAAAGAGAGAAAATTATAAAAAATACAAAAAAAGAGAATATCAGAAAAGGAGTTAAGTCTTAGATATATAGGTTCAAAATGACGAAAATTAGCACAGTCGTTACAAACTCTAAGTGTTTAGGCTTTCACACATAATGCAACTAAATTATAAGTGTTATACTTTATTTAGTTTGATGTGTTGGTAGGCATAATACATATAGGGAATCTCAAGGCTAATAAAATATTGTAGAAAAAGTCAAGCGTGTCACTAACTTAGATGTATGACCAATCGGTCTTAATTTTTATGTATGGCAACATCAAATACATCTTAAGATGGAAAGAATAGAAAAATCATACAAAGTTGAGAGTCGAAAACATGTAACTCTGTTGTACGTAAGTACAGACCTGTTGCCTCTGTTTAGATTCGGGTTAGCAGATATGTCGCTCTGTTGTACGTCAGTACAGACCTGTCACCGTTGTCTTGCTAACTTTAAGAATAAACCTTAAGTCAAACTAAGACACTTTGTTGTATGAAAATACAGACCTGTGTCCGATGTTTGTCTTTTAAAGAAAGTTTGCAAATACCAACAAGTTAGAATCTTTGTCTGTGTGCCTTGATCATAAAAGTATGTCTATGTCTGAGTCACGTAAGATAATTTCCTGATAAATAAAAATGCCAAGGGATATTCCGAAATGTAGAATGTTTAGAGGGGTAAAATACCAACAATCGGCTAAATAGGTATGTCACGACAAACAATCAAAGGAATCAAAAATTCTTAAGTGTGAAAGTTTAAGTACTGAAAGTAAGTATCAGACATCGCTATCTGATTGAACCTTTCTTAGACTATACTCATCAAAAATATTTTGTTTAGAGTTTAGCATAGGTTGTTAATTTTAATAAGTTTAGCATAAGTCTTAGTTAAATTTTTAGTCAAGTTTAAAATTTTTTGTTTAATTTTTAGCATAGATTTACTTATCTTATTTTATTTTATTTACCTTAGTAAATTTTATTTTATTTTATTTTAGTTTAATTTTTACTTAGGTAAAAGGTCAAAAATTACTGAGGGTGCATTCAAAGTTGGATAAAATAAACATTGCGTGAAATATCTTGTGCTTTGGGTAAAACGTTGGGCATAGTTTATCTTGTTACACAATACCGTAGAAAAAGGTTGAAAAAGTTGAAGTTATTTCAAAAATTTTCGAAATTTTGATAAGTGTTTGGTGTTTTCGAGTTTAGGACAGACTCTAATGTGGAAGGCTTCGAATCTGTCAGTAGATTCGAGTCTGGCCTTAGATTCGAAGGTTGGTAGTATATATAGGTCAACAGTGAATTCATTTAATTCTTACTGTTTTCGAATCTACTTCCTCGAGTCTATATCGGCGATCTTGAATCTATCCTCGAATCTACCGTTTCTCATATATACGACAATCCATCGAGTTTAAAGCTAGTGTGTTCGATTCTACTACTGTATCTAGGTATAATCAACTTGATTGTACAAGCTTCATGTAGTTTTATACACAATTTTAGGCAAAATCATCGAGTTTTGAAGGTTTAAGGGTCGAAATAGGGTTTTTACAAAATTACCAAGTTTGGACCGATAAACAGTCAAATTAAAGACATATATCTGCGATTAGTAACTAGTAGGGCTAATGAATGTAATTTTTTAAGTCCAAAAAGGTTAAAATCAAGAGATTTGGTCTTTGAATAAAATCGGCGGTTCGAATCTGTTCATGGGGTGTCTCGAATCTGTCATTAGATTCGAGATGACCAGGACATTCGAATCTGTCCATCAAACTCGAAAATAGACAATTCGAATCTGTTACTTTCGAATCTGTACTTTATTTGCTTTATTTAATTTAAATTTTATTAAACTTGTAGAAATTTAATTGTGTTGGATTTTGTACTTAAACAAGTTCAAAATAAAACAGATTGGAATTTAAACAAGTTTATTGATTTTTAATGAATCTAATAGTTTTGTTTATTGTGCAGAAATGGCTGTACGAGCGTTTGTGCCTAAGCACAATATGGTGCTTCATCCGGATCATAATCTCCCTGAGGCGCAGGGATTTAGACAAGTGCTTGATTTCCTAGTAGAGTCTAGGATCGGTTTTGCACTGTCTCATAATGTGCAGCTCGTTTTACCTTACATTCGTCAGTTTTACGATCATCTGCAGGTAGATTGCTCGGTCACACCGACAGTGCTACGCACTCGTATTGCTGGACAACCATTGGTCTTTTCGGCAGACATGCTGCGTCAAGTGTTGCAGCTGGCCACTCAAGAAGAAGAGTCTGGACCGATCGAATTTCCTCTGAGTATAAGGCAAGCGGCCTTTCTGAGAATGGGATACAGTCAAGACGTGACAAAAGTTTCATATATGAAGAGTGGATTAATTGGACAATGGAGATTTCTTGCGCATGTTTTTATGGTATGCTTTGCTCCAAAGAAAGCAGGGTTTGATTATATGGTTGCGAAGATGCAGTCGGGGATAGTCGCGATGGTTTATAATCGACCATACAGCCTTTCGGAGATGTTTTTCTCTGAATTTGTTCACCAAAAAACGGCACCAGAAAATCAACAGTTCTTGTTATATCCGCGGTTCATTATGATGTTGATCAGGCATTTGTTGCCAAATCTGCCGCCATCAAATGACATCCAGAGCGTTGCTGTTATGGATAAACGGATTTTCACTGATTGTTCCTCACACAGAGGAAGATTGGTTGTTCCTGTTGAGCGTCCGTTATTCGGAGCAATCTTGGATAGGAATTTTCAAGCCCCGGATGTTGCCAACTGGGCAGGGGTAGTTGAATTTCAACCGACACAACCACAACCACAACAACAACCACAGCCACAGCCACAGCGTGCTCCAAGGCGTAGACAAAGATCAGCTGCGAGTCAAACTCAGGCGTCAAGGCCTTCGACAAGTCAGCAGCCGGAAGAACAGGAAGCTGGACCTTCAAATGTTCCAACCGAAGCTGAACAATTATGTCAAACACTTAATGAAATTTGGGAGGCAGGGCCTCATGCAAATGAAGATGTGGCTGCAGCATTAGTAGGTGAATTACTTAGTCCACCTGAGGGAGAGGAAGACGTGTTAAGAGATGTTGATGAATATATGCCAGAGCAAGGTGATAAAGTTTTGTCATCATCGGAAACAGAGTTGGAAGAAATGGAGGAGCTAGAAGTTGAGGCTCCTGAGTCAGTTTCGACTGAACCTACTGTTCAAATTGGAACGTATGGATCAAGATTGGTCGTTAATGAAGAAGGATCGAGGAGGAGAGTAGTAAGGGAATCTGATGAGTCAGATTTTGAAGAGGAGGAAGTTGCTCCCTTAGTGACTCGGCAAAGGGCCAAGCGTCACAGGTTTATGCAAGGGTCATCCTCAGCATCGGATGCACAACCAGAAATTCCCAAAACTCAAACTCAAGAACCTCAGGCCACCGCTCCACCACCACCACCACCACCACCTCAACATGAACCATATATTCCATCACCCATTCGCCCAACTCCTATACAATCCATTCCATCTACCTCGACCACCTACGCTGACAACCTAAGGTTTGTGCAGCTTAAGGGACGCGTTGACTTCCAGCATGTCCAAATCATAGGCCTAACAAAGGCGATCGGCGAAATCCAGGCGCATAATGCAAATCTTGATAAGGATAATGCCGAGTTGAAAAAGATTGTGGAGAATGTCAGGGAAGAGAACACAGATTTAAAGTCCTTTATTGCAGATCAATCAGAAGAGATCCGATCGATGCGGTCCCTCCTTGAGCAGCTAATGAAAAATCTAAAAGCTCAGGGGGAGACAAGTTGTAGGGATCATGAGGAGCAGCGTAGAGATGAAGATGACGAAGGCAATGATCCCGATGCACCTAATGAGAATGAGCCAGTAGATTTTCCTGCTGCTCAGGCTACACAAGTTCAGGGGGAGCCCAGTCAAATTGAAGGAGAAGGAGGTGAAGCAAGCTCATCGAAGCAGCCTACAGATTTTGAAATTAGTGAGATGATCGACGCTCTTATGGATCTTAATGATGATCCGATGGATGTAGGTTTTGATTATGATGATGAAGAGCTAGAAGAAGGTGAGTTTGTGCCAGAGGAGATAGTTGACTGGCAATCAGATGACGAAGTAGCTGCTGATGAGGATGATGAAGCCGATGAGATAGTTGTACAGCAGAATCCTATCACGGATACATACATGATAGATGGGAATAATATTGTCAACATAGATGTAGTGAATGTTGCGTTGAATGCACATCCTTCAACAGAAGAACCTGCTAGAGAGTTATCAAATGAGGAGAAACGAAAGTTATGGTTCAGGGCTGAACAGAAGGCGTTAGAGCTTAAGAAGACAATGAGAGTGTCGGGTACTGGGAAGCTGTCTGAACGCATATTAAGCTGGTTCTTTGATCGAGAACTGCAGCTATTTGTAATTAAGAGGAAAGACGGGCTTCAGTACATGAGGCGAACTTTAAAAGCTTTCAACTCCCTGCCAAAGATCGAAGTCACAGCGCTAACATGGAAAGATCTGATAAACATTGGCAATGATCCCTACGCGAACGTAATTGAACGAATCATAAGAAAAGAGGGGAGATCAAGGAAGTTCGAGCGATTGAATCCAAGGGTCGGGAGAAGAGTAGAAGATCCTTCGCGTATCGATCCTCTAACTGGACGACCGTGGATGATGATTCACTATAAACCAGCTAGATGTCTTAGGAAGCGGTCATGGAAGATTTTGAAGAAAACGTTATTCTTAGAGTCTACGACCCTCTTCACCTGATAAACCTCTATAAAGATGATCTTCATATTCTGCATGCCTGTAAGATCTCTAGTGATGCACATATGGATAGTGAAGCTAGTAAATATGAAAATGTAGTCAAGGTATGTGTTGAGAAAGGTTTGTATGCTGGTAGTAGTTTGAATCAATAAATAAACAAAGTTCTTAAGTCAAATGTGAGAATTATTAGAAGCTATCATCAAGGGGGAGTCTGTTGGTACATCCTGTGTGACGATAGCAGTCTAAGTGATCCTACATTGTGATTCTAGCAAGTGTTTGTTATATATGTTTATATATGGTTGATATTTATTAGTGTTTGTATGTTTGAACTTGATGTAACGTATTACAAGAAGTTCAAACATAAAGTACAAAGATAAAAAATCAATCATAAGGTAATAACATAAGTTTCAACACTTAGTTGTTTATGTGAAATGCTAGATTCAAATCATACAAGGCATGGCATGGCATTCGAATCTGTGATAGATTCGAATGTAGCCATAGATTCGAATATGACCAGATTCGAGAGTGTCTTTGTGGACAGACTCGAATGGGCCTTGGGCCAGATTCGAGTTTGGCCCATAACAGACTCGAATCAGGGTCTATAATTAGGGATAGACTCGAGATATTATTAGATTTCTTGCAGAATTCGTGAGGAATTAAGCATAAAGCGATCTCGAGTTTATCAGCTTAGAGTGTGTTCTTTCGGAGAGAATCAGTTCGTAGGATCGTTCGTGTGTCGTTCGTTCAGCCTCTGATAGTCTCCGTGTTTCGTAGTTGAGAGTTGTTTCCGTCTACCCGTTAACGAGGATTCCGCACTCGTTGACGGCTCCGCGTTTAGATAGATCTCGTAGTGGTAGACCTTACATTATCATCATCAGAATTAGAATTTGATTGTACTTCAGGTGTCTCTGAGTTGTCTGAGGAATCTGAATCTGACCCGTCATCTTCTTAATCTATGATGCAGCCAGCTTCTCCTGTGGCCATCAATACCATTTCCTCTCTCCTTTCATTCTCTGAATCAGAATTCCTTGTCTCTTCAGTTTAATCATCAGTCAAACCTTCCCAGACTTCATCCTCAGCCAACATCGCAGAGTCACTCAACTCAGATTCATTAAAAACTTCTAACTTCAGGAATATATGTACATCTTCATCCAGAATGTCTTCATCCTAAGACAATTGAAGCTAGTGGTCATCCTTAGCCATTAATGCCTTACCAGCCTTCTTTTCCATTGCCAGCAATGCCTTGCGAGTATAGTAGTCTATGTTCCTAACTACTGGCAATCTGCATTCCCTTGCAAAGTGGTCTGGCTTGCCACAGTTATAGCACTTCTGTTCAGCTTCTTTCTTGGCATGCTTATGAGGCTTCCCATATTTTTCAGAACCACTGCTCTCTCCAGATTTGTCATACTTATATCTTTTCTCATACTTTCTGGAGCCTTTCTTGTATCGAATTTAGTTTTTCGTGGGTTTGCGATAAAACGTTTTCTGGAAAGCCTTTGTCAGTAAAGCCATTTGCTTTTTCATTTCCTCAATTTCAGAATCTGCTGATGAATCAGTGGATTCTGAATCAGCTTAACTGCTGCTCAAAACAACCGGTTCTCCTTCTTCAGCTTGTATTTTTACTTTTTATCTGCAAGGAGAGGCAGTGGATCAATAACAGCTTTTTCAGCCTACTTTTTCCTGTAAACTTTCCTTAAAACAACTTTCTGATAGTTGTTCAAGTTCTCAAACACCATATGAAAATCCATATCATCAATGTCTTTTGTCTGTTGGATGATCATAGTGTATTTATCACATTCAGGATTGAGCACATTCAAGAATTTGACGTTTATATCCAGATTTGACTTTGTCACCCCGTTTCTCTTCATTTCACTTATGATGTTGACAAATCTTAGATAAGTATGTTCTAACAGCTCTCCTTCTCTAGCTCTAAAATTTTCAAATGCCATCAGGCTGTTTCTTGCCTTGTTCGTAGCTGCTTCGTCTGACCCTCTCATAAGCTTATAAACCTCGTCTCAGATGGATTTGGCTGTGCTTGTATTTGTCAGACTGAGCATTAGACAGATTTGTGTTCTCTGTAGTTCTCTACGGTATTGGAGGATTGCCGTTTGGTACAACTGGAATTGTTTCAACAAATATTGCTAGTCCTTCTGTCAGCGATTTGAACATCTCCTCTAATAAATCTTGGAAACTGATGAATTTCAAAAATTGTTCCCTCCACTGTATCACCTCTATAATGAACAGGGGGTTTCGATTCTGAACCTCTAGCTACTGCATCTTTTGACATTGTGATTTGATTAAACAGAATCTTCCAAGATCTTTTAATGGAATTTGATTGATGTTGAATTAACACTGAATGAATGATCAAACTTGAATTAAGTATGATCAAACTCGAATCAAGAAGAGTAAAACTCAATTTTTTCAAAGGCTCAAACTCGATGAACGAATATTAAAACTCGATCAGTGAATAATGAAACTCGATTCTAGAAGGGTCAAACTCGAATCAATGAGTTATGAAACTCGAACAAAGAAGGTTGAAACTCGAATTGTGAATTGTAAAACTCGAATTGGTCCTTATCAAAGTCGAATCTAAAGTAATCAAACTCAAAGGAATAGTAACAAAACTCGGATTACAAGTCAATAGACTCGATTGAAACTGTATCAACTTTAATTGTGTTTGATTAAACTCGAAAATAGTTTGAAAAAACTCGAATGTACTTGAATTAAACTTGGTTTATGTTTAATGAAACTTGAATAAAATTTTGATCAAACTCGAATGGCTTTTGTCTAAATCTCGATCAACACTTGTAGAAACTCGATTAAATCTCTTGATCAAACTTGGTTCCTTCTCTATAAAAGTCGATTAAAACATGACTTTCTTTGTGATTTGAGTTTTAACACTTTTTAAACTGTTCTAAGTTCAGATTTCAAAACTTTCACCAAAAATTGATGAATTGATCCCAAATTCCAATCGAAGGTGCGTTTTACATACACAAACACTTTTTGTGAAAAGAACTTGACCAATTTTAGATCAAAACCCTTGAATTTGTCAAAAACAGTCAAGAACACACAAAATTTTGAAAATTCCGTAAAATCCAAATAAGTTTTTGTGTATTTTGAATTAAAAACTGAGCTTAAACTCAATTTTTTTCGTCTTTAAAAGGCAATCCTTCGATCCAATTATCAGATTAAATCATCCACTATATTAAAAACCCCAAAAGTTTTTCTGATTTTCGAAATTTTTTTGATGAAACAGTGTTCGTGAAAATCCTTTTTCCGATTCTAAAATCAATCCAATTTTTCCAATACAGGCTCTGATACCAATTGACATTCTATTATAATCAATCACAATTAAGCATCAAACAATAAGAACAAGATCAAATGCAACTAACTGAATGATTTGATTCAACCAAAATAAGAATTACAAATAAGAGGCACTGAACACTAGAAGTTTTGTTCGTACAAGTGAAATGAATATCCATGCAAATGTGTACCAACAGTACAAACCCGTACACCACGATTCTATTTATATACAAGTTCAAAACTATCATGTAATTTCAAAATGACCCCTAGACTTATTAATTTTCATCAACAAAAGTAATTCCCAACAGATTGAGACTCTCATTAGAGACGACAGGGGGTTGTTTATCTTTCATGACAGAGTGTGGGATCTGAGAGTTGGGAATCTTCGGCAACTAATACTTGATGAGTCGCACCGGTCAAGATTGTCTACTCACCCTCGGAGCTCCAAGATGTATCGAGACCTTCGCAAGTTTTACCAGTGGCCAGGGATGAAGATAGATGTGGGTCATTATGTTGAGGAGTGCATGACTTGTTTGCATGTGAATATCGAACATCAGAAGCCTCATGAACATCTACAGCCTTTAGAGATACCCGAGTGGAAGTGGTATCACATTACGATGGATTTTATCATTAGACTTCAACGCACGGTTCATGGGAATGATATGATCTGCGTGCAAAATGGCGAAGAGCGCGCACTTCTTGGCAGTTTGCTGTACCATTACCATGGATCAGCTAGCACAACTCTACATTAATAA
Source organism: Centrapalus pauciflorus (assembly GCA_020465985.1). Taxonomy (NCBI): domain Eukaryota; kingdom Viridiplantae; phylum Streptophyta; class Magnoliopsida; order Asterales; family Asteraceae; genus Centrapalus; species Centrapalus pauciflorus. The sequence goes on along the minus strand of JAANYP010009060.1, from coordinate 32,626 downwards.
GATGGAATCGAGACACGAGATCCCTAAGTCAATCACGTCAGGCAGAGATACTCGGTTTACTTCGTGATTCTGGCAGAGGTTCCAGAGGGAATTCTGCATAAAATTAAACCACTTTTGTTACCCATCGAAAGATGGGTCCTTTCTTCTTAGATTTTGATTTCCATCGTCATGTAACAACACAACAGTAGGAATCCATTGAACATTTGACACGTGTTTAAATGTAGACCCTTTTGGCACCCATTTGTATATGGGTCCAACTGGTTTGAAATGACATTAGATAATGGAACTACCTTTGGCTTGGGTGACTTTGGAGATGCCTTAGGCTTGGCCCTTGGCGATGGTTTTTCCAATTTGTCAGACAGTGATGAGGCATGCCCTTTTGTTTTCTTAGAATGGCGGCGTTTCCGTTTTTCAGGATAATGTACAAACTTAGTCATTTCAGGAACAGCACGCCGAAAACTTTTTGGACATAATTGAAACAGATTGCAAAAGGAGTATTTCAAAGGATTACTAGCAACATCCTTTCCAGGCATACTAGCATTACTATCGATTTTCACAAAAGATTCAGGCACGGCTGCCTTTTTCACTAAGAAACTTTGAAAATCAATATTACATTGAAGAATATTACAGACACATAAGTACTTATCTCTCTCATGTTACAAACTCAATCAGCAACTCTCCCCCTCAAGATTCCCCTCAAAGTAAACTATTCTCAATTATAAATTGAACCTAAACTTTTATTATATTTAAATATACACTATTTTAGGGCTAACAATCTCCCTTTAGTGTATAATTAAATATTTACATTTCAGTTCAATTACACAAGCTTGAATTACAAGAAATAAAATTTCTAACAATCTCCCCCTTCTTATAATCAAGGCTTATATCTTTCTGAAGTCTTTAAACTTGAAATTGACTTTGATCTCTGAACATTGTAGTACATCATTGATCTTTTTCAGATGACTCTCCCCATAAGTCATTCAGATCGGTGGCTCTCCCCTTGCGTTTAGTGGGTCTTTCAAAACTTTACAACTCTATTTTGAATATTCTCCCCCTCATGATGATCATGAGAATTATGATCATCCTGTAATCACTTCAGCTCTCCCCTTCTAATGAATAACCTCAATGTGTCTACAAAGCTTCTTTCTTTGTCGAAGTAGATGATTACAGACTCAGATAGAAAATATTACATCGAAAAACATTACAGACACGTAAGTATTTATCTCTCTCGTGTTACAAACTCAATCTGTAACTCTCGCCCTTAATAAGAGAAAAAAAACATTTACATCATAAAGTTTTTTCTCGCCTTCAAAAACAATAATCTATCCCTCATTACAAAATATTCAAGACCAAAAGGATATTACAGTGAAGTTCATGTCTTTGCAACATGAATATAAGAAAATGAAACAAATTCATGTGTAAGTAACAATCCAGTTCCACATATGAGTTCTGATTGCACAACAGACTATGTCTATAGAGTGAATTTTGACACTCAATCTCTTTTTACTTTCACACTCTAAAACACACACTTAGTTGTAGGCTCCTTTTTCGACTTCTACTAACAAAGAGAACAATATTATTTATACATAAGCTTACTTTGGGGGTTTGTTCAAACACTCCCCTCAAAGACTAGGAAATTAAGATTCCCCCCAAAGTAACTATTCCTAATTATAAATTGAATCTAAACTTTTATAATATTCAATTATACACTATTTTATGATTAACAATCTCCCAATTAGTGTATAATTAAATATTTACAATTAAGTGCAATTACACAAGCTTGAATTACAAGAAATATAATTTCTAACAATCTCCCCATTCCTGTAATCAAGGCTTGTATCTTTCTGAAGTCTTTGAACTTGAAAGTGACTGTGGTCTCTTAACTTTGAAGTACATCATTGATCTTTTTAAGATGAATATCCCCTTAATTCATTCAGATCATTGGCTCTCCCCTTGCGTTTAGTATGTCTTTCAAAACATTGCAACTCTCTTCAGAACATTCACCCCCTCATGATGATCATGAGAACTATGATCATCATGTAATCACTTCAGCTCTCCCCTTCAAATGAATAACCTCAATGTGTCTTCAAATCTTCTTTCTTTGTCGAAGCAGATGATTACAGAGTCAGAATGAAAATATTACATTGAAGAACGTTACAGACACGTAAGTACTTATCTCTCTCATGTTACAAACTCAATCAGTAACTCTCCCCCTCAATAACAGAAAATAAACATTTACATCATAAAATTTTTTCTCGCCTTCAAAAACAATAATCTATCCCTCATTACAAAATATTCAAGACCAAAAGGATATTACAGTGAAGTACATGGCTTTGCAACCTGAATATAAGAAAATGAAACAAATTCATTTGAATGTAACAATCCAGTTCCACATATGAGTTCTGTTTGCACAATGGAATATGTCTATAGAAAGAATTTTGACACTCAATCTCTTTGAACTTACACACTCTAAAACACACACTTAGGTGGAGGCTCCATCTTCAACTTTTACTAAAACCCAAAGAGAACAATATTATTTATACCTAAGCTTAATTAGGAAGTTTGTTCAAACACTCACCTCAAAGACTAGAAAATTAAGATTCCCCCCAAAGTAAACTATCGTTAATTATAAAATGAATCTGAAGTTTTATTATATTTAATTATACAATATTTTAGGGCTAACAATCTCCCCTTTAGTGTAGAATTAAATATTTACAATTAAGTGCGATTACACAAGCTTGAATTACAAGAAATAAAATTTCTAACAATCTCCCCCTTCTTGTAAACAAGGCATGTATCTTTCTGAAGTCTTTGAACTTTGAAGTGACTTTGATCTCTGAACTTTGAAGTACATCATTGATCTTCTTCAGATGATTTTCCCCTTAAATCATTCAGATCGGTGGCTCTCCCCTTGCGTTTAGTAGGTCTTCCAAAACATAGCAACTCTTTTCAGAACATTCACCCATCATGATGATCATGAGAATTATGATCATCATGTAATCACTTCAGCTCTCCCCTTCAAATGAATAACCTCAATGTGTCTTCAAATCTTCTTTTTTTGTCGAAGCAGATGATTACAGATTCAGAATGAAAATATTACATTGAAGAACATTACAAACACATAAGTAGTTATCTCTCTCATGTTATAAACTCAATCAGTTGCTCTCCCCCTCAATAATAGAAAATAAACATTTACATCATAAAATTTTCTATCGCCTTCAAAAAAAATAATCTCTTCCTCATTAAAAAATATTCAGGACCAAAAGGATATTACAGTGAAGTTCATGGCTTTGCAACCTGAATATAAGAAAATGAAATGAATTCATTTGTAAGTAACAATCTAGATCCACATAGGAGTTCTGTTTGCACAATAGACTAAGTCTATTTAGAGAATTTTGACACTCAATCTCTTTGAACTTACACACTCTAAAACACACACTTAGGTGGAGGCTCCTATTTCGACTTCTCCTAAAACCCTAAGAGAACAATATTATTTATACCTAAGCTTACTTTGGGAGTTTATGCAAGCACTCCCCTCAAAGACTAGGAAATTAAGATTCCACAAAGAAAGTACTTATGTGTCTGTAATGATAAAGCCGGAACAGATTTGAGTGTTTGGACAAACACACACTTAGGTGGAGAATCCTAATTTCCTAGTCTTTGAAGGGAGTGTTTGGACAAACTCTCAAAGTATGCTTAGGTATAAATAATATTGTTCTCTTAGGCTTTTAGGAGAATTCGAAGAAAGGAGCCTCCACCTAAGTGTATGTTTAGAGTGTGTAAGTTCCAAGAGATTGAGTGTCAAAATTCTCCCTATAGACATAGTCTATTGTGTAAACAGAACTCCTATGTGGAACTGGATTGTTACTTACAAATGAATTTGTTTCATTTTCTTATATTCAGGTTGCAAAGCCATGAACTTCACTTTAGTATCCTTTTGGTCTTGAATATTTTGTAATGAGGGAAAGATTATTGTTTTTCTAGGCAAGAGAAAAGTTTATGATGTAAATGTTTATTTTCTGTTATTGAGGGCGAGAGTTACTGATTGAGTTTGTAACATGAGAGAGATAAGTACTTATATGTCTGTAGTGTTCTTCAATGTAATATTTTCTTTCTGAGTCTGTAATCTTATGCTTCGACAAATAAAGAATATTTGAAGACACATTGAGGTTATTCAATTGAAGGGGATTGTTGAAGTGATTACATGATGATCATAATTCCCATGATCATCATGAGTGGGAGAATGTTCTGAAAAGAGTTGCAATGTTTTGATTGACCTACTAAATGCAAGGGGAGAGCCACCGATCTGAATGATTTAAGGATAGAGTCATTTGAAGAAGATCAATCATGTACTTCTAAGTTCAGAGATCAAAGTCACTTTAGAGTTCAAAGACTTCAGAAAGATACAAGCCTTGATTACAAGAAGGAAGAGATTGTTAGAAATTTTATTTCTTGTAATTCAAGCTTGTGTAATTGCACTAAAATATAAATATATAATTATACACTAAAGGGGAGATTATTAGCCCTAAAATAGTGTATAATTAAATATAATAAAAGTTTAGGTTCCATATATAATTAGGAATAGTTTACTTTGGGGGGAATCTTAATTTCCTAGTCTTTGAAGGGAGTGTTTGGACAAACACCCAAAGTAGGCTTAGGTATAAATAATATTGTTCTCTTAGGGTTTTAGGAGAAGTCGAAAAAGGGGCCTCCACCTAAGTATGTGTTTTAGAGTGTGTAAGTTCAATGAGATTGAGTGTCAAATTTCTCTCTTGTAATCTTAATATTTCTTAATACAAAAATCCTTTGGTTTTATGTCTTGGAGTGCAAAATATACTGGGAATGAAAGTTATCATGGTGCTGCAACCTCATAAATTCATGCTTAATCTTGCCCCTAATGAACTCCTAAACCTTGCAAATAAATCCCTAAACATCTTGCGTTAATTCTACACACATTTAGGCATTAAAATCAACACTAACCTACCACTATACTTAGCTTAAAATGATGAATTGTGGGCTGTGAATTTTTGGACAGCAGCAAAAAAGTGGGTGAAAAGTGATGATATATATACACAATGAATCTTTATATATATAATAGGCATATAAGCTTATCATATGTGTGTACTTTTTCTATATGGGAGCTTATACGGACAGCTATATATATATATGATAGATTGATCACAATTAAGTGGCCATTCGCCAAACTTAATTAGCTAAAAAGACTATGAAACACCTTGCCTTGGTCCATGCTCAAGGCCTTTAATTGTGATGTTTATTAGGATTTCTACAAGCTTTCAATCTATTTTTTTATATGCTTTGTCATGATGCGCTTAAAGTTCAATTAGAAACTAATCTTGAAGCAACAATATACTATAAAAGTATAGAAAAGTTATAAGGAGATGATGCATATATTTATATGTATAAGTTATAATGTATTTATGTTATCAACATTAACATGAACCATAAGATAACAAGTTTAGTCATTGAATTATATAAAAGACTAATTGTGAAAAAACGAGATTAAAAGCATAAAAGCAAGCTATCAAATGTCAAAGGTAGTTATATTGATCTGCTATACATTCTGTTAATTACAGACACTTCGTGCTCTGCAAACATAAATTAAGGTGTCTAGCTCAGTTATGGGTCAAAGCTAAGTGCCAGAAATATGTTAAATCTTATTAAAAGTGTCAAAGCCTTCAGAAATAGTGCAAAGACAAATTGAGTCAAAGAAAACCATTAAAGCCATGACAGATGATGTTAAAGTCAGTTACATAAAACCAGAGCCAAAAAGCTAAACCAAAAGCCTTATTAAGCCGGTGCAAACGTTTCGGACTATCATAAAGCCGTACATATTGGTGAAAGCATTAACAGTACTGTGAGTAACAGAATATAATGTTTACATGTGTTTTATGTAAATCGAAACATACTTTGCTTCTATATGCTTTCTTTGAACCTCATTAGAGCTTATGTATGTGATTGCGAACACCGAGGTACAGGTTCCTGACTTTGCAGGATCTCATATGAGTTCTATAACCAAGCTTTATTTAAGTTTCTATTGCCTGCCTTTCAGTATGCCTTACTTAAGCGTCACTTGTGCATTTCATAAGCATTTTACATTACTTCAAGCATCTCTGATGCTTACAACTGCCCCCTAAGCGTATATACGAGAAGCTATACCCGTATTACAGACTGATCGTCTGAAGCGGTAACCCTGATGGTAGCATTTCCTTTCTTAGCGTGCATTGTCTCAAATTTTGCAAACAATTATCTTGGTGGAATCAATTAATCTGATGCGAGCTTTATTTTTGTGCAGCATGTTATAGGCATATTTCTTTTAGTCAAATATCGTACATGCATTATGATTATCTGTTATCTTACTAAGAAATTAGCTTACAGTTGCTACTAACAATTTTACAGGCAAAGGTAAAGAACAAGTTGGACCATTAGTATACTCTCTGATCAACCCAGACGACTTTAGCTCACTATGTTGGTACACCCTGTGTGACGATAGCAGTCTAAGTGTGTTAGCATTTTGTCTAAGTGATATTACAAGGTATTGAATATTAACTAGTGTTTGATATATGTGATTTTGTGTGTTTGATATATATTGATTGTATATTTAACTTGATGTAATGTATTACAAGAAGTTCAAACATAAAGTGCAAAGATTAATTCAAACATAAGTTAAAACATATGTTCAAATAGAAGTTTGTCTTGTGAAATTCGAATTTAGAGCATATTCGAATTTACATATAACACAGATTCGAATTTAGTATAAATTCGAATAAGGCAGATTCGAATTTGTCAAGGGGACAAATTCGAATGGGCCTTGGTCCTGATTCGAGTTTGGCCCATGACAAACTCGAATGGGTCTCTATAATTAGGGATTAACTTGAATGATTAGTAGACTTTTGCAGAATTCGTGTGTAATTAAGCAGAAGGGCGATCTCGAGTTTACTAGTATTCTTAGAGTGTGTTCGGAGAGAATCATCGTGTAGGTTCGTTCGTTAGTGTTCGTACAACGCAGTGGTAGTCTCCGTGTTCCGTGAGTGTGATATATCCGTCAAGCTGCTAACGAGGATTCCACACTCGTTGGTGTGTGTCGCGTCAAGATAGATCCGTAGTTACAAGACCTTACAAGTGGCAGTGAATACCGCGTGCCATGTTTTAAACCGGGTCCTTACTGTCAAATCTTTGAACAAAACCAGTTATGAAGTTTTGAATAAAAGGCCACCTAATTTAACTGGCTTCGAACCTTTTGGGGTACCATGTACTTTAATGAAAACAAAACACCAACCAAAGTTTGGTGAAAAGGCTGACGAAGGATACTTCCTAGGTTATGTGCCGAATTCACCAAATAAAAGGGTTTTTAATAAATCAAATGGTACAGTAGATATTGTGTACAACATTGAAGTCACAAGTTATACACATGAACCCCAAACTGGTCCGGAATGGATATTTGATTATGACAAATTGTTTGAATCATTTAACATTCCTTTGGATGAAAATGCAGGTACTATCGAAAATGACATGTCGTCACCAAATCTGAATGACGAGGGTCATAGCTTTCCGAGGACCACTTTTCAACAAACAACTGAGCCTACTTCAACAGAAGATAGATCTCCAGAAGTTACTGATTCTGAAGTGCCTACAAACGAAAATCAGACAACAGTTTCTAACTCTGAGGAAAATGTCCATGAGGAAGGAAATGTGGAGTCTGAGGTCGTTCCACTGTTAGGAGAGATAGGATCTAATTTGGGAGATAATCTGAGAGTTGACGAGATAGAGACATCTAGGATCAACAAGAACCATCGTATAGAGAGTATCATAGGAAGTCCTAGTGCTGGTGTGAGGACTAGGAATAGTTTGAATAACAACACTGTGCTGTTGTCGATGATAAATGACTCTGAGGCCTTTCATACCTGCCTCTATTCATGCTTTATCTCGCAAGTGGAGCCGAAGAATGTGCAGATGGCACTAAAAGACAACTCTTGGGTTGAAGCGATGCAGGAAGAACTGTCACAATTTTGGAAACTAGAAGTGTGGGAGTTAGTTCCTTTACATCGAGGAGAAATAGCCATAGGAACCAAATGGGTTTTTGAGTGCAAAAGAGATGATCGGGGTATAGTCACTCGCAACAAAGCAAGGTTAGTTGTAAAGGGTTTCAACCAGGTGGAGGGAATCGATTACAATGAGGTGTTCGCGCCAGTAGCAAGGTTGGAAGCAATTCGTTTGTTTCTGGCTTTTGCTTCCTTCAAGGGTTTTAAAGTATATCAGCTGGATGTTAAGAGTGCTTTCCTTTATGGGAAAGTGAAGGAACTAGTATATGTAGAACAGCCGCCCGGGTTTACTGATCCAAAATATCCAGACAGAGTATATCGATTAGATAACGCTTTGTATGGATTGCATCAAGCACCGAGGGCGTGGTACGAGACATTATCCAACCATCTTTTAGAAAATGGGTTTGAAAGAGGGAGGATAGATAGTACACTGTTCGTGAAGAGAAAAGGGGAACACTTCATCTGGGTACAAGTGTACGTGGATGATATCATTTTTGGATCATGAGACGAGCAAATGTGCACTGACTTTGAAAAGGTAATGAAGTCAAAGTTCGAGATGAGTGCAATGGGTGAGTTGAATTTCTTTCTGGGGTTGCAAGTCGATCAGAGGAAGGAAGGAATGTTTATTTATCAGACGAATTATGTCTATGACATATTAGAGCGCTTCGGGATGGAGGGACCAAAGTTGACCGCTCATTTCAGCACGCCGATTCAAGTGAATCACAATCTCGGACCGGGTATTGAAAGTAATACCGATGTGGAACCGACGTTATATCGGGCCATGATTAGGTCACTTATGTATTTAACTGCTTCAAGACCTAACATTATGTTTGTTGTTTGCATTTGTGCTAGGTTTCAAGCTAATCCGAAAGAGATGCATGTGAAAGCTGTGAAGCGGATTCTACGATACCTCAAGTCGAAACCGAAGCTGGGACTTTGGTATCACGCGGAGGGCGATCTGGAATTGGAGGCGTTCATTGATTCAGACTACAGAGGATGTAGCTTGACGCGCAAGTCAACAACTGGAGGTTGTTAGTTCCTAGGAGGGAGGCTCGTTTCCTTGCAATGCAAGAAACAGACTTCAGTAGCCGTGTCAACGTGCGAGGCCGAATATGTTGCTGCCGGTAGTTGCTGTTCACAGGTTTTGTGGATACAACAACAATTGCGGGATTACGGTTTGGCTTATACTCAAACTCCTATTAGGATAGATAACCAATCTACAATTGCTATAACTAATAATCCAGTTAAACACAGTAAAACAAAGCACGTAGACATAAGACATCATTTTATACGTGATTGTGCTGAAAAGAATTTAATAAAGCTGGTAAAAGTGCCAACGGATGATAATGATGCAGATTTATTTACCAAAGTTTTTGATAAAACACGTTTTGAGTATTTGATTCAACTGAATGGAATGTGTAACCCAGAGTGAATTGACCTTAGTAGAGTTTTTATTTCTTTTTATAGCTGTAGTTTTTCTTTCTTTTTATAGTAACTATAGTATCTTAGGATAGTTTCCTTTAACAGTAAGTTAGTAGGTTACTTTATTTCCTAATTTTATTTATGAAAAACAAAAGAAAAAAGAGAGAAAACCATAAAAAGTTCAAAAAAGAGAGTATCAGAAAAAGAGTTAAGTCTTAGACGCATAGGTTCAAAGTGACGAAAATTAGCACAGTCTCTACAATCTCTAAGTGTTTAGCTTTCACACATAATGCACCTAAAATTCTAAGTGTCATACTTTATCTGGTTTGATATGTTGGTAGGCATAATACATATAGGGAGTCTCAATGCTAATAACATACTCAAGAAAAAATCAGACATGTCACTAAGTTAGATGTATGACCAACTGGTCTTAATTTGTATGTTAGAGACATACAGACTTTGATATAAATGAGGTATGCAAACTTTCTGGGGATGTATAGCAACATCAGATACATCTTAAAGAAATGGAAAGATTAGAAAAATCATGATATTGAATTGAGAGTCAAAACAAGTAACTCTGTTGTACGTGAGTACAGACCTGTTGACTCTGTTTTGATTCGAGTTAGCAAGATAAGTCGCTCTGTTGTACGTCGGTACAGACCTGTCACCGCTGTCTTGCTAGCTTTAAAAATAAACCTTAAGACAAAATAAGACACTTTGTTGTATGTGAATACAGACCTGTGTCCGATGTTTACCTTTTAAAGAAAGTTTGCAATACCAAAAAGTTATAATCATTGCGTGTATGCCTTGATCATAAAAGTATGTCTAAGTATGAGTCACGTAAGAAAATTTCTTGATAAATAAAAAGGCCAAGGGATATCCTGAAGTGTAAACATGTTTAAAGGGAAAATGATACCAACAATCGGCTAGAAATGTATGTCACGACAAACAATCAAAGGAATCAAAAATTCCTAAGTGTGAAAGTTTGAATACTGGAAGTGCGTATTTGACACCGCTATTTGATTAAACCTTTCTTTGACAATACTCGTCAAAAATATTCTGTTAAGTGTTAAGTATAGGTTGTAAATTTTATTTAAAAGTAATGTAGATTAGTCTAAGTTTAATTTTTGTTCACAAATTTAACTTTAATGTATTTAACTTTAATTTATTTTATTTTTATTTTTATTTTTTACTTCATTTTTAATTTTATTTTTACTTAGGAAAAAGGTCAAAATTTACTGAGTGTGCATTCCTAGTTGAAAAAAATAAACATTGCGTGAAAATCATGGGCTTAGGGTAAATGATCTTGTATAGTTTATTCCGTTACACGAAAAGGTTGAAAAAGTTGAAAAAGTTGAATTTAATTCAATGGTTTTCGAAATTTTCAAATTTTCAAAGTTAAATTCGAGTTTAACCAAAATCGAATGTATATTCGAATTTGGCAGGTTCTTTGAATTTGCTGATAAATTCGAAAGTAGACAACAAACTCGAAGGTGGTTGATATAAATAGGTCAACAGTGACAAGTCATTATCACCTACCTTCGATATTGAGTCTTCGAGTTTACTGTGAGCAATTTCGACTTTGTCTTCGAGTTTACCGTTTTCGAGTTTTCTACTATTTGTGAAGCTTTTGTCCATTTGTGTTCGAGACTACTACAAAATCTAGGTATAATCAACAGTATTGTACAAGATTTAGGTGGTTTTAGACTCCATTTGAGCCAAAATTAACGGATTTTGAAGTTTTAATGGTGGAAAGTTTGTATTTCAAAATAACAAACTTTGAACCGGTGAAACATCAAATTCATTACAAATATCTTTGATTAGAACCTATTAGGACTAGTGGATGCAATTTTCTAAGTCAAAAATGGTTAAAATCTTGGATTTTTGTTGTCATTCAATCGACATGTTCGAATTTGTTCTTGGTTTCGAATTTGATCATGGCTTCGAGTTTGTCATTAAACTCGAAGCATGCAATAAATTCGAAACTATGTTAGTTTCAAACTTGTCATTCGAGTTTACCATTATATTCGAATTATTTGCTTAAAATTTAAATTAAACTTGTAGAAATTCATAAGTGTTGGATTTTGTACTTATACAAGTTCAAAATAAAACAAATTTGAATTTAAACATATTTATGTCTATCTTAGTAATTCTAATATTTTATATGCTTTATTGTGCAGACATTGCAGATAGAGTTTTCGTTCCAAAGCATAATATGGTCATTTCTCCGGATCATGAGATACCTGAGGCTCAAGCATACCGCCAAATGGTGGATTTTTTGGTCGGTTCAAGGATCTCCTATGCACTGTCGCACAACATTCAGATCATAATCCCATATGTTAGAGAATTTTGGAATCATTTACAAGTTGACTGCACTGTTACTCCAACAGTACTGAGGACAAGGATTGCTGGACACCCTCTAGTGTTTTCAGCTGATGTTTTGCGTCGAGTGTTGGAGCTAGGCTCTCAAGAGCAAGAGAATGGGCCGATTGACTTCCCGTTAGCGATCAGGCAGGCTGCATTTGTCAGAATGGGATATAGCTTGGATGTGGCTAAGTCCTCATACATGAAGAGTGGGCTGATAGGGCAATGGCGATATCTGGCACACGTCTTTATGGTGTGTTTTGCTGCCAAGAAAGCAGGATTCGATTACATTGTATCGAAGATTCAGTCGGGGATGATAGCGCTGTTTACAATCAAAGATTTAGCTACTCAGAGATGTTCTTTACAGAGTTTGTTCAACAAATAACAGCTCCGGATCAACAAATATTTCTGCTATATCCGAGATTTGTAATGATGCTGATTAGACATTTCCTGCCGAACCTGCCACAGCTGAACGAAATTCAAAGTGTTGCTGTCATAGACAAACGAATATTTGCTGATTGTTCAGCTCATTGAGGAAGGCTAGCTAGGCCAGTGGATGCACCACTTCTTGGTGCGGTGGTCGATCCAGATTTCCAAGTCGGTGAAGTTGCCAATTGGGCAGGGGAAGTTGAAATTCCACAGTAGCCACAACAACAATCGCAACCGCCAAGGCCTCAGCAACAAAGGAGGAGGCAACGACCATCGGCGAGACGAACTCAGGCAGCTAGGCCTTCAACCAGTCAAGTACAGGAGCCAGTAGATGCTAGTACGTTCGGTGTTGAAGCTTGCACTTCAGATGTAGCCCGTGGAACTGATCAAAGGGCAGAAACGTTAGAAGAGATATGGGCTTCTGGGCCAAATGCGAACGAGCAAATTACTGCTGATCGTGGGGGACATTCTGGAACCACCGGAAGGGGAAGTTGACATTTTTAGGCAAATAGATGAGTATCAACCTGAGCCAGCAGGTGAAGCCGAGTCAACTTCAGAGTCTGGATCAGAAGACATGGAAGAAATTGAAGTTGAGAAAGAAACAGAAGATCCTTCTATTCTTCTTCGCACATATGGATCCAGAGTAATGGTAATCAATCAAGAGGAAGGGAAGAGAAGAGCTTCATGAGAGTCAGATGACTCAGATTTTGAAGAGGAAGATGTAGTTCCTTTGGTGCCTAGGCAAAGGGCCAAAAGGCATAGGTTCATGCAGGGAGCTTCTCGGCCTCTGCTTCTGAGCCAGAAATACCTCAACCTCCACCCGTTCAAATAACCATTCCACCACCACCACCACCTGTTCAAACATCCATCCACTCACCAATCATTCCAACTCCCATCCAATCCATACAATCCACATCATCAACCTTCATGGACAATCAAAGGTTTTCTGAGCTGAGGAGCAAGGTCGACTTCCAACAAGTCCAAATTTTTCATCTAACTAAGGCTCTGGCGAAATACAAAAGCATAATGCCAATATAGACAACGAGAATGCTGAGTTAAAGAAAGTTTTTGGAAAGATTGAGGAAGAGAATCTGGAGTTTAAACCTTTTGTTGCAGATCAAGCTGCTGAGATTCGATCGATGCGATCCCTAATTGAGCAATTACTGAAAAATCTAAAGGCTCAGGGGGAGAGGAGCTATAGGGATCCGGAGGAGCAGCAAAGGGGAGATGATGAAGGCGATGATCCCAATGCACCAAAAGAGAATGAGCCAGTAGATTTTCCTGCTGCTCTATATGCTGAAGTTCAGGGGGAGCCTAGTCAGGCTGGTGTTGAAGGAGGAGAAGGAGGTGAGCCTGGTTCCTCAAAGACTCATGAAAGCGATTTGATAGACGCCTTGAGAGATATTGAGGAAGAAATAATGGATTTTGATTTTGAAGATGATATAGAGGAATTGGAGGAAGGGGAATTCGTACCGGAGGATGTAGTTGATTGGAGATCTGACGATGAAGTGATAGAAGACGAGGACGATAATGTCAATGAAGTGATTATCAATTCACAGCCTATCACGGAGTTGTATGTCCGAGATAATCAGAATGTGATTGATATAGATGAGATCTAGATAGCCTCGGTCGAAGATTCAGAACTTGAAAAAGCAGAAAAGGAGCCTTCCAGGGCTGATTTAATGAATCTGTGGTTCAAGAAGGAAGAAAAGAAAGAAAAGCCGAAGATGAAGAAGAAGATGAGAATTCTGGGTGCTGGAAATTTCTCAGGAGGTATTATCAGCTGGTTCTTTGACAAAGAACTGCAGCTATTTATTTTGAAAAGGAGAGATGGTCTTTAATACTTGAGGCGAACAGTGAAAGCATTCAATACACTGCCCAAGATTGAAGTGAAGGAGTTAGCATGGAAAGAATTGATCAATATCAGCGAGGACCCGTATGCTGAGGTTATGGCCAAGATAATAAGAAAAGAGGGCCGTTCTGGAAAGTTTGAAAGACTTAAGCCGAGGACAGGAAAAAGAGTAGAGGATGAATCAAGGATAGATCCTCATACGGGAAGGCCTTGGGCCAGAATGGTTTATAAACCCGTCAAATGTTTGAAAAGGGTGCCTATGAAATTGATGCCAAAGAATATTTTGAGCAACATGAAATGGTGGTATGTCGATTATAATACATCTGAAGCAGTCATGGAAGATACACAGGACAAAGTGATTTTGAGAGTGTATGATCCACTGCACTTAATAAATCTATCGAAGGACGACCTGAAGAAGCTACATGATCAACCTGTCTACTTTCTTGAAGAATGGAGATCTGAAGCCAGGAACTACCAGAAGGTAGTAAAGGTTTGTATAGATGCAGGGCTATATGCAGGTAGTAGTCTATATAGTTCCAGTACTTAACCAAAATGTAAATAGTTAGAAGTTATCGTCAATGGGGAGTCTGTTGGTACACCCTGTGTGATGATGGCAGTCTAAGTGTGTTAGCATTTTGTCTAAGTGATATTACAAGGTATTGAATATTAATTAGTGTTTGATATATGTGATTTTGTGTGATTGATATTTATTGATTGTATGTTTGAACTTGATGTAATGTATTACAAGAAGTTCCAACATAAAGTCCAAAGATTAATTCAAACATAAGTTAAAACATATGCTCAAATAGAAGTTTGTCTTGTGAAATTCGAATTTAGAGCATATTCGAATTTACACATAACCCAGATTCAAATTTAGTATAAATTCGAATAAGGCAGATTCGAATTTGTCAAGGAGGACAAATTCGAATGGGCCATGGGCCTGATTCGAGTTTCGCCCATGACAAACTCGAATGGGTCTCTATAATTAGGGATTAACTCGAATGGTTAGTAGACTTTTGCAGAATTCGTGTGTGATTAAGCAGAAGGGCGATCTCGAGTTTACTAGTATTCTTAGAGTGTGTTCGGACAGAATCATCGCGTAGGTTCGTTCGTTAGTGTTCATACAACGCAGTGGTAGTCTCCGTGTTTCGTGAGTGTGATATATCCGTAGTTACAAGACCTTACACACTATTCAGCTTGTGGTATAGCCTAATGATGCTTTGGGATCTAGGTAGTTGCTTTAATATTATTGTGATGTAATAGCAACTTAGTAATGTAACCTTGTAACACGTGTAGTGCATGACTCTATTGTAATACTTTATTTAGATTTTATGCAAGCTTTAGACTTATACAGTGATTATGGTAATTGCTATATAATTACTGGGATTATGCATGACTTATCCCATTGATACATGACCCTAAGAAGTGCCTAAAAGCCATTAAAGATGTTGGTACACCCTGTGTGACGATAGCAGTCTAACTGTATTAGCATTTTGGTTCAAGTGATATTGCAAGGCATTCACTATTATCTACGGTTTGATATATGTGATTTTCTGTGTTTGATATTTATTGGTTGTATGTTTGAACTTGATGTAATGTATTACAAGAAGTCCAAACATAAAGTCCAAAGATTAATTCAAACATAAGTTAAACATATAATCAAATAGAAGTTGACATGTGAAATTTGAATTTACCATAAATTCGAATTTAACATAGTGTCAAATTCGAATGTGTCATGTAGACAAACTCGAATGGGCCTTGGGCCTGGATTCGAGTTTGTCCATGACAAACTCGAATGGGTCACTATAATTAGGGATTAACTCGAATGATTAAGGGACTTTTGCAGAATTTGCACTGAGATTAAGCAAAAGGGCGATCTCGAGTTATTAGCGTGTTTTCGGAGAGAATCATCGCGTAGGTTCATTCGTTAGTGTTCGTACAACGCCGTGGTAGTCTCCGTGTTTCGTGTGAGTGTTATATCCTTCAAGCCGCTAACGAGGATTCCGCACTCGTTGGTGTGTGTCGCGTCAGGATAGATCTTTGTAGTGTCAGGACCTTACAAGTGGTATCAGAGCCTACGGGGTGTTCTTCGTGTTCTTCGTGTTCATAAAGATACATCCTAGGTTTCTTGACGCTTTTGGACGGTAGATCTCACGGATTTTTGAGTGTTTCGAGCTTATCAAATTGGATTCCGGGAAATACTTTGTCGTAGTTCATGTCTTTTATCAAAATCAATATTTTTACTTGTAAAAATATTGATTTAATCTGAAAAACGCGAAAAACTCAAGGTATTAGCCGTTTTTCGAATTTGCGGCGCTTGAATTTGTTAAGGAGTAATTAGGGTTTTGCTCATTTTCGAGTTTGATCAAAATATGCTCCTTTTGAGTTTCCTAAAAGTGGTTTCGAGTTTGGCCATTTCGAATTAACTTTGGATTTCGACTTTGCACTAAAGTCGAAGAGGGGGCTTCGAGTTTAACTAGGTTTCGAGTTTGAGTAGTTTTCGAATTTACCTAGGCTTTCGACTTTGGAGACCTTCGAATTCGTCATACATTTCGACTTTGCTTGGACTGAAAAACTTAACTCGAATTTAATCCCAAATAGATTTAAATTTAATTATATTCGAATTTACCTAAAATTCGAAAGAATTAATTTAAATTAATTTCGAATTAAATTAATTAAGTTTAGGTTCAATTATCTTTGAAACAATGATAAATCTACAACGGTTTCTAGAGATGGATCACGAGGTCAGAAAAGAAAATAGTCCGCCAAAGTTGATGAAACCTGAAGATTATTATTGGTGGAAGGATCGGTTTGCCGACTTTGCGCGATTCAATGATATGCGCATGTGGATCTGTATCGACGAGGGATACATTCCACCGACAGCTGAAGTAGAGGGACGACAAAAGGTTGTTCCTTATTCTAAAATGAAGGATGATGACAAAAAGCTGTTTGAAGTAGAAAATCGTGCTTACGCTATCATCAGAATGGCGTTACCTCAGGACATACTACACACTTTCCGAAATCAGAAGACAGCAAAAGAGCTGTGGGAGGCATTGGACAAACGGTGTGAGGGTAACCCGAGGGTTAGAAGGAAACGTATGGAGATGCTCAAGCAGCAATTTGCGATCTTCAAAGCATTGAAGGATGAAAAGCTGGAAGACACTATCACGCGTTTCTATCATCTACTGACTGAGTTAGACAGTCATGATATTGAGTATAGTGACACTGAGAAGAATAATAAGCTTCTGGATGCTTTACCGGCCAAATGGGCAATGTACGTGGCCTTGATTAAGCATGATGAGGATAAATACTATACTGTGACTCTAGAGAATGTGGTGGGAACGCTGAGGGCGTATCATTTTGAGTTACTGAAGGCAGAAACGGATTATGAACTAGTTCAAAATCTAGCAATGTATTTTGGAAAATCAAAACCTTCAGTGGCAGCCGAAATAAAGACAGCTACAGCCTTCTTCACGGGAGAAACATCGTCACCGGCTGAGCCAGATGACTCACAGAGTAGGGCTTTCTTAGGGTTTAGTAGACCAGAAGAACAGCAGCATAAGGCTACACCAGCATCTACATCTCAGGGGTATTCTAAGGTGCCTATGAGCGCTAAATCGGCTG
Source organism: Centrapalus pauciflorus (assembly GCA_020465985.1). Taxonomy (NCBI): domain Eukaryota; kingdom Viridiplantae; phylum Streptophyta; class Magnoliopsida; order Asterales; family Asteraceae; genus Centrapalus; species Centrapalus pauciflorus. The sequence goes on along the minus strand of JAANYP010009060.1, from coordinate 14,875 downwards.
AAGACCATCTGAATCTGTTGGCTTCATTCGTGGCCGCTTACGGAACTTGCGTTCAGGGCAAAATCAATGATCCTGCACTCTGGGATGAGGATTACGGTCAGGTGGACCCTGACGACCTTGAAGAGATGGATCTACAATGGCAACTGGCCATGGTAACTTAACGAGTTAAGCGGTTCATCAAACGGATGGGATGAAATCTGAATATGAGTAACAACCGGATTGGCTTCGATAAGTCCAAGGTAAAATGCTACATCTGTCAAGGGTTAGGACACTTCGCTAGAGAGTGTCAGAGACCGAAGGTAGAGAATTATCAAGGACAAAATCAGGACAGTATCAGAACCATTCACAACAACGATATCTTCCGAGTACTTCAACCACTCAAGCAAATATAGCTGGTCTGTTATCTAATGTCACATCAGACAGACAGCTAGACAGCACTTATGATTGGAGTACACATCCAGAAACGAACGCTCGAGCCTTTATGGCTGAAGTGACTGAGACTGGGTGTGAAGGGGCAGAGCAGCTCACTAGGGACAGCAGTAAGAATGAAAACAATCTGATGTGGGTAGAGAAGTCAGATTATCAGACACTCCTGGAGTTTGCCGCTCAGATGGCCAACGTGGAATCAGATCAAACCAAGGTAAGTCTGAACTTTTCTCTTTTCCATGAGTTGTGTGTTTTATGTGCTACTTCTAACGATAGGTTAAATCTAGTACTAGAATCACATCAAACCATCTCTGCTCAAAATGAAACGTTAAAATCTGATAACGCTAGCTTAGTAGATATTAAGCAAGATCTTAGGGATAAGCTGAAGGCTGATGCACAGGATGTTATAGTTCTAAAGGAAAAACTGAGCGAACAGTGTGTTAGGTTAGAACTCATGTATGAACATGTTGAGGCATTAACCAAGGAGCTGAAAAACAAAGACATAGAGCTAGCTGAGTCTAAGGTGAAGGTAGCTGAGGCAAATACTAAACTTGAAAAGTTCAGGAACTCAAGTCTTAACGTAGGGAAAATTTTAGATGCACAACGTCAATGTAAAAAGCCTGTAGGTCTAGGATATCATGAGAGTCCTCCGCCTTTTAATGACAACTATGTACCTCAACCTCAGGAGAAAACTGAGAAATCAGTAGACTTAGAGGAAATACCGGAACCAGTGTCTGAACCTGTAAAGGAAAATACACCTAAGGTGGCTGATCCTAATGTCAAGATTAAGAAAGTTAAATTTGTTCCTTCCTCTAGTGATACACCTGTAGGAAAACACAAATTTGATTTTATTGATCAGGATGATGAAGCAGTCATTATAGATGCACTAAACGAACCAGACACTAATGAGACACCTAAGTCAAAGGGCACACACAAGAAGTCTATTGACAAAATGTCTTGCTTTAGATGTCACGAAAGGGGGCACGTTGCTTCTAACTGTCCGCATAGGAAAATAGACAATACACCTAAGACAGGGAAGCCAGAACAAGTTAAGCCTTCTACAAGTGTTACAAGCACTAGTAGTTCTCAGAGTACCGAGAAAACTATGCAAGCTACACCAAAAACGGTTGTGAAACAAACAACGGTGAAAGGTGGACAAAAAGAAGTGACTAGGACTAACTCACCAAATCGAGTTGTTCATCAATCTAGGTCTGGACCACAACAACAATATAGGAGCACAACACCTAGCAGAGCTTACACTCCGGTTAGGTCACACACTCCTGTTAGACATCACACACCGAGTGGAGCTCATGGATATCAGTCTGAAATGAATTATAATCGTAATTATTCAAGATCTCCACAGCAAATGCCTACACAAAGGCAAAGAGTGAACTTAGATCACTCGGCAACACAACAAACTCCAGTTCAAAGACCCAAGTCACCAGAAAGGAGAGATGGGTATTTGAAAGAGTTTAAGTATGTGGACGAGAATGGTATTACCAAGTCAGTTATGGCTTGGGTTCCCCGTGATAACTAACATATTTTCTTTCATGTGCAGGAGCTAACCACAGGTCTAAACAACAAATGGTTCGTCGACAGTGGGTGCTCCAGGCACATGACAGGGGAAAGAAGTCTACTTACAGACTTCAAGGGAGGGAATCGGGGATTTGTATCATTCGCGGGAAATAATGGAGGAAACATCACGGGTACTAGGGTGGTCACTAATGGGACGATCAAATTGGATCAAGTTTATCACGTTGATAAACTGGTTCATAATCTCATTAGTGTATCTCAAATCTGTGATAAGAAGAATTCAGTGCTGTTCACTAAAACCGGGTTTCAAGATACCTGAAGAGTGGATTCTGATGAGGGCTCCAAGGAAGAATGACTTGTATATGCTCGACATGAACAAGCCGGAATCTTCGATGGGTCCAATTTGTCTGTTATCTAAAGCTTCAGAGACTGAGTCGGTTTTATGGCACAGACGCATGGCACACTTGCACCTAAGAAAAATGAACTATATAACGAAAAATGGATTGGTGCAAGGTGTTCCTATGAAGAGTTTTCAGTTCGAGGATAAGTGTCTACCATGCAAGAAGGGCAAACAACACAAGAAGGCACACAAGTCCAAGACTCAGAACTCCATCAATGCCACTTTCGATTTGTTGCATATGGACCTCTTCGGACCAATCAACAAAAGGAGTATAGGTGGTAGTTGGTATTGTTTAGTTATTACTGACGATTACTCACGTTTTTCATGGGTTTTCTTTCTAGGTACAAAGGACGAGACGGCTTCCAAGCTCATCGGGTTCTTAGACCAAGTGGAGAATTCTTATGAAACAAGGGTTAAACGGCTTCGTAGTGATAATGAAACTGAGTTTAAAAACACTGTAATTGGTGTATATTGCCTATCAAAGGGCATAGTGCATCAATTTAGTGCACCCTATGAGCCACAACAAAATGGGGTGGCCGAACGAAAGAACAGGACATTGATAGAGGCAGCAAGGACCATGCTATCGGATTCAAAGCTTCCTACCATGTTTTGGGGGGAGGCAGTGAATACCGCATGTCATATTTTAAACCGGGTCCTTACTGTCAAATCTTTGAACAAAACCTGTTATGAAATTTTGAATAAACGGCCACCTAATTTAACTGGCTTCGAACCTTTTGGGGTACCATGTACTTTATTGCGAACAAAACATCAACCTAAGTTTGGCGAAAAGGCTGACGAAGGATACTTCCTAAGTTATGTGCCGAACTCACCAAACAAACGGGTTTTTAACAAAACTAATGGTACAGTAGAGATTGTGTATAACATTGAAGTTACAAGTTATACACATGAACCCCAAACAGGTCCGGAATGGATATTTGATTATGACAAACTGTTTGAATCATTTAACATTCCTTTGGATGAAAATGCAGTTACTATCGAAAAGGACATGGCGACGTTGAATCTGAATGACGAGGGTCATAGCTTTCCGAGGACCACATCTCAATCAACATCCGAGCCTACTTCAACTGAAGATGGATCTCCAGAAGTCACTGATTCAGAAGCACCTACAAATGAGAATCAGACTCAGACAACAACTTCCAACTCTGAGGAAACTGTCCACGAGGAAGAAAATGTGGAATCTGAGGTCGTTCCCCCATCAGGTGAAATAGGATCAAATTTAGGAGATAATCTAAGAGTTGACGAGATAGAGACATCTAGGATCAACAAGAACCATCCTATAGAAAGCATCATGGGAAATCCTAATGCGGGTGTGAGGACTAGGAGTAGTTTAATTAACAACACTGTGTTGTTGTCGATGATAAATGACTCCGAGGCATTTCATACCTGCCTCTATTCTTGTTTCATCTCGCAAGTAGAGCCGAAAAACGTGAAAATGGCACTAAAAGACAACTCTTGGGTTGAAGCGATGCAGGAAGAGCTTTCACAATGTAGGAAACTAGAAGTGTGGGAGTTAGTTCCATTACCTCAAGGGGAAATAGCAATAGGAACCAAATGGGTTTTTAAGTGCAAAAGAGACGATCGGGGTATAGTCACTCGCAACAAGGCAAGGTTAGTTGTAAAGGGTTTCAACCAAGAGGAGGGAATCGATTACAATTAGGTGTTCGTGCCAGTAGCAAGGTTGGAAGCAATTCGTTTGTTTCTTGCTTTTGCTTCCTTCAAGGGCTTTAAGGTTTATCAGCTAGACGTTAAGAGTGCTTTCCTTTATGGGAAAGTGAAGGAACTGGTGTATGTGGAACAACCGCCCGGGTTTACAGATCCAAAATATCCAGACAGAGTATATCGATTAGATAAGGCTCTGTATGGATTGCACCAAGCACCAAGGGCGTGGTACGAGACTTTGTCCAACCATCTGTTAAAAAATGGGTTTGAAAGAGTAAGGATAGACAGTACGTTGTTCGTAAAGCGAAAGGGAGAACACTTCATCTTGGTACAAGTGTACGTCGATGATATCATCATTGGATCATCAGACGAGCAAATGTGCAAGGATTTTGAAAAGGTGATGAAGTCAAAATTCGAGATGAGTGCAATGGGTGAGTTGAATTTCTTTCTGGGTTTGCAAGTTGACCGAAAGAAGGAGGGGATGTTTATCCATCAGACGAAGTATGTCTACGACATATTAGAGCGCTTCGGGATGGAAGGGACAAAACTGACAGCTCATTTCAGCACGCCGATTCAAGTGAATCACAATCTCGAACCGGGTACTGAAAGTGATACCGATGTGGATCCGACGTTATATCGGGCCATGATTGGGTCACTTATGTATTTAACTGCTTCAAGACCTGATATTATGTTTGCTGTTTGTATTTGTGCAAGGTTTCAAGCTAATCCGAAAGAGATGCACATGAAAGCTGTGAAGCGGATTCTACGATACCTCAAGTCGAAACCGAAGCTGGGACTTTGGTATCACGCGGAGGGCGATTTGGAATTAGAGGCGTTCCCGGATTCAGACTACGGAGGATGCAGCTTGACGCGCAAGTCAACAACTGGAGGTTGTCAATTCCTATGAGGGAGGCTCGTTTCCTGGCATTGCAAGAAACAGACTTCGGTAGCCGTGTCAACAGGCGAGGCCGAATACGTTGCTGCTGGTAGTTGCTGTTCACAGGTTCTGTGGATACAACAACAATTGCGGAATTACGGTTTGGCTTATACTCAAACTCCTATTAGGATAGATAACCAATCTACAATTATTATAACTAATAATCCAGTTAAATGCAGTAAAACAAAGCACATAGACATAAGACATCATTTTATACGTGATTGTGCTGAAAAAAATTTAATAAAGCCGGTAAAAGTGGCAACAGATGATAATAATGCAGATTTATTTACCAAAGCTTTTGATAAAACACGTTTTGAGTATTTGATTCAACTGAATGGAATGCGTAACCCAGAGTGAATTGACCTTAGTCGAGTTTTTATTTCTTTTTATAGCAGTAGTTTTTCTTTCATTTTATAGTAAGTCTAGTAGCTTAGGATAGTTTCCTTTAATAGTAAGATAGTAGGTTACTTTATTTCCTTATTTTATTTATGAAAAACAAAAGAAAAAAGAGAGAAAACCATAAAAGGTTAAAAAAAAAAAAAAAAGAAGAGGATATCAGAAAAAGAGTTAAGTCTTAGATACATAGGTTCAAAGTGATGAAAATTAGCATAGTTAATACAAGCTCTAAGTGTTTAGCTTTCACACATAATGCACCTAATATTCTAAGTGTAATACATTATTTGGTTTGATATGTTGGTAGGCATAATACATATGGGGTGTCTCAAGGCTAATAAAATAATCAAGAAAAAGTCAAACGTGTCACTAACTTAGATGTATGACCAATCGGTCTTAATTTTTATGTAAGAGACATACAAACTTTGATTCTAAATGAGGTATGCAAACTTTCTGGGGATGTATAGCTACATCAGATACATCTTAAAATGGAAAGCATAGTAAAATCATACTGAGATGAGAGTCAAAAACAAGTAACTCTGTTGTACGTAAGTACAGACCTGTTGCCTCTGTTTTGATTCGAGTTAGCAAGGTAAGTCGCTCTGTTGTACGTTCGTACAGACCTGTCACCGCTGTCTTGCTAGCTTTAAAAATAAACCTTAAGACAAACTAAGACACTTTGTTGTATTTAAATACAGACCTGTGTCCGATGTTTGCCTTTTAGAGAAAGTTTGCAAATACCAAAAAGTTATAATCATTGTGTGTATGCCTTAATCATAAAAGTATGTCTATGTATGAGTCACGTAAGATAATTTCATGATAAATAAAAAGGCCAAGGGATATTCCGAAATGTAACATGTTTAAAGGGAAAATAATACCAACAATCGGCTAGAAGTGTATGTCACAACAAACAATAAAAGGAATCAAAAATTCCTAAGTGTGAAAGATTGAATACCGAAAGTGCGTATTTGACACTGCTATCTGATTGAACCTTTCTTTGACAATACTCGTCAAAAATATTCTAAGTGTTAAGTATAGGTTGTAAATTTTTAAATAATATAGATTAGTCAAAGTTTAATTTTTGTTCACAATTTTAAATTTATTTTATTTTATTTTAATTTTAATTTTATTTTTAATTTTTAATTTTACTTAGGAAAAAGGTCAAAATTTACTGAGGGTGCATTCCTAGTTGAATAAAATAAATAGTGCGTGAAAATCTTGTGGTTAGGGTAAATATTTTCAAAATTTTTCAAGTGTAAGTTCGAGTTTCAGGTAAAATCGAATATACATTCGAATTTGGCATACTCTTCGAATTTGCTGATAAATTCAAATGTAGGCAAACTCGAAGGTGGTTGATATAAATAGGTCAACAGTGACAAGTCATTATCACCTACTTTCGACTTTAAGCCTTCGAATTTACTGACAAGCGATTTCGAGTTTGTTCCTTCGAGTTTACCGTTTTCGAGATTCATACTGTGTGTCGAGTTTCTGTTCGTTTGGGTTCCATTATGCTAGCAAATCTAGGTATAATCAAGTGAATTATACAAGATTTAGGTGGTTTTAGACTCCATTTAAGTCAAAATTAATGGATTTTGAAGTTTTAAAGGTGGAAAGTTTGTATTTCAAAATAACAACTTTTGAACCGGTGAAACATCAAATTGACCACAAATATATTTGATTAGAACCTATTAGGACTAATGAATGTAATTTTCTAAGTCTAAAATGGTTAAAATCTTGGATTTTTGTTGTTATCCGTTCCGACTCCTTCGAATTTTTTCTTAAATTCGAATTTGATAGAGGCTTCGAGTTTCTCCCTAAACTCGAAGATACCATTAAATTCGAATTAAGGATAATTTCGAATGTGTATTCGAATTTAATATTATCTTCGAATTATTTGCTTAAACTTTAACTTAAACTTGTAAAAATTCAGAAGTGTTGGATTTCGTACTTATCCAAGTTCAAAATAATACAAATTTGAATTTAAACAAGTTTATTTCTTTTTAATAATTCTAATATCTTATATGTTGTATAGCAGTAGTTTTTCATTCTTTTTATAGTAAGTCTAGTAGCTTAGGATAGTTTCCTTTAATAGTAAGATAGTAGGTTACTTTATTTCCTTATTTTATTTATGAAAAACAAAAGAAAAAAGAGAGAAAACCATAAAAGGTTAAAAAAAAAAAAGAAGAGGATATCAGAAAAAGAGTTAAGTCTTAGATACATAGGTTCAAAGTGACGAAAATTAGCATAGTTAATACAAGCTCTAAGTGTTTAGCTTTCACACATAATGCACCTAATATTCTAAGTGTAATACATTATTTGGTTTGATATGTTGGTAGGCATAATACATATAGGGTGTCTCAAGGCTAATAAAATAATCAAGAAAAAGTCAAACGTGTCACTAACTTAGATGTATGACCAATCGGTCTTAATTTTTATGTAAGAGACATACAAACTTTGATTCTAAATGAGGTATGCAAACTTTCTGGGGATGTATACCTACATCAGATACATCTTAAAATGGAAAGCATAGTTAAATCATATTGAGATGAGAGTCAAAAACAAGTAACTCTGTTGTACGTAAGTACAGACCTGTTGCCTCTGTTTTGATTCGAGTTAGCAAGGTAAGTCGCTCTAATGTACGTTCGTACAGACCTGTCACCGCTGTCTTGCTAGCTTTAAAAATAAACCTTAAGACAAACTAAGACACTTTGTTGTATGTAAATACAAACCTGTGTCCGATGTTTGCCTTTTAAAGAAAGTTTGCAAATACCAAAAAGTTATAATCATTGTGTGTATGCCTTAATCATAAAAGTATGTCTATGTATGAGTCACGTAAGATAATTTCATGATAAATAAAAAGGCCAAGGGATATTCCGAAATGTAACATGTTTAAAGGGAAAATAATACCAACAATCGGCTAGAAGTGTATGTCACGACAAACAATAAAAGGAATCAAAAATTCCTAAGTGTGAAAGATTGAATACTGAAAGTGCGTATTTGACACTGCTATCTGATTGAACCTTTCTTTGACAATACTCGTCAAAAATATTCTAAGTGTTAAGTATAGGTTGTAAATTTTTAAATAATATAGATTAGTCTAAGTTTAATTTTTGTTCACAATTTCAAATTTATTTTAGTTTTAATTTTATTTTTAATTTTTAATTTTACTTAGGAAAAAGGTCAAAATTTACTGAGGGTGCATTCCTAGTTGAATAAAATAAATAGTGCGTGAAAATCTTGTGCTTAGGGTAAATATTTTCAAAAATTTTCAAGTGTAAGTTCGAGTTTCAGGTAAAATCGAATATACATTCGAATTTGGCAAACTCTTCGAATTTGCTGATAAATTCGAATGTAGGCAAACTCGAAGGTGGTTGATATAAATAGGTCAACAGTGACAAGTCATTATCACCTACTTTCGACTTTAAGCCTTCGAATTTACTGAAAAGCGATTTCGAGTTTGTTCTTTCGAGTTTACCGTTTTCAAGATTCATACTGTGTGTCGAGTTTCTGTTCATTTGGGTTCGATTCTACTAGCAAATCTAGGTATAATCAAGTGAATTATACAAGATTTAGGTGGTTTTAGACTCCATTTAAGTCAAAATTAATGGATTTTGAAGTTTTGAAGGTGGAAAGTTTGTATTTCAAAATAACAACTTTTGAACCGGTGAAACATCAAATTGACCACAAATATCTTTGATTAGAACCTATTAGGACTAATGAATGTAATTTTCTAAGTCTAAAATGGTTAAAATCTTGGATTTTTGTTGTTATCCGTTCCGACTCCTTCGAATTTGTTCTTAAATTCGAATTTGATAGAGGCTTCGAGTTTGTCCCTAAACTCGAAGATGCCATTAAATTCGAATTAAGGATAATTTCGAATGTGTCTTTGAATTTAATATTATCTTCGAATTATTTGCTTAAACTTTAAATTAAACTTGTAAAAATTCAGAAGTGTTGGATTTCGTACTTATCCAAGTTCAAAATAATACAAATTTGAATTTAAACAAGTTTATTTCTTTTAAATAATTCTAATATCATATATGTTGTATTGTGCAGACATGGCTGATAGAATTTTTGTTCCTAAGCATAACATGATCATCTCTCCTGACCATGCGATTCCAGAGGCTCAAGCCTACCGCCAGATGGTGGATTTTTTGAATGGATCAAGGGTTGCATATGCTCTATCCCATAATATTCAGATTGTCATCCCTTACGTTCGTCAGTTTTGGGATCATTTGCAAGTGGACTGTACTGTTACTCCGACAGTATTAAGGACGAGGGTCGCTGGACACCCTCTAGTGTTTTCAGCAGATATGTTACGTCAAGTGTTGCAGCTGGGATCTCAAGAACAAGAGAATGGGCCGATTGACTTCCCGTTATCAATCAGGCAGGTGGCTTTTGTTAGAATGGGGTATAGCCAGGACGTGGCTAAGTCTTCTTTCATGAAGAGCGGACTTATAGGACAATGGCAATATTTGGCACATGTTTTTATGGTGTGTTTTGCCGCCAAGAAGGCAGGTTTTAATTACATTGTCTCAAAGATTCGGTCAGGGATGATAGCATTGGTGTACAATCAAAGGTTTAGCTTCTCAGAGATGTTCTTTTCTGAGTTTGTTCAACAAATAACAGCTCTAGACAGAGAAAGATTTCTGCAATATCCGCGATTCGTGATGATGCTGATTTGACATTTTCTACCAAATCTGCCACAGCAAAATGAAATTCAAAGTGTTGCAGTGATTGATAAACGCATCTTTGCAGATTGTCAAGCTCATCGAGGACGATTAGCAATTCTAGTGGAGGCACCACTGCTTGGGGCAGTAGTCAATCCAGACTTCCAAGTTGGGGAAGGTGCCAATTGGGCAGGAGAGTTACAGGTTCCACAGCAGCCGCAACAACAGCAACCGCCACAACTAAGGCCTCAGCAACAGAAAAGGAGGCAAAGACCGTCTACGAGACAAATCCAGGATGATAAGCCCTCCACAAGTCAAGCACTGGAGCCCGTAGTAGTACAAGAGCCAGTAGAAGCTGGTACATCAGGTGCTGAAGCTAGTACTTCAGATGTCGCCCCAGGAAATGATCAACAGGCGGAAACTATAGAAGAAATTTGGGCAGCCGGGCCTAATGCAAATGAAGAGATTAGTACAGAACTCGTTGGAGATCTTTTGGAGCCTCAAGAAGGAGAGGTTGATATTTTTAAACAGATAGATGAGTATCAACCTGCGCTAGAAAGCGAAGCCGAGTCAACTTCTGATTCTGAGTCAGAAGATGTTGAGGAGATTGAGGTTGAAGCCCCTGACACTGTGACTGCAGATCCGTCCATCCACATAGGGACATATGGATCAAGATTAGTTGTGATTGAGGAAGGAGTAAGATGGAGAAGAGCTGCAAGGGAGTCAGATGACTTGGATTTTGGGGAAGAAGAAGTAGCTCCTCTGATACCGAGGCAGAGAGCGAAGAGACATCGCTTCATGCAGGGAGCTTCATCAGCCTCTGCTTCTGAGCCAGACCTACCTCAACCTCCACCCGTTCAAACAACCATTCCACCACCACCACCACCTGTTCAAACATCCATCCCCTCACCGATTATTCCAACTCCCATTCAATCAATTCCATCCACATCATCAACCTTCGCAGATAATCAAGGTTTTCTGAGCTTCGAAGCAAGGTTGAATTCCAACAAGTACAAATCTTTCAGTTAACAAAGGCTCTCAGTGAAGTACAGAAGCATAATGCAAATGTCGACATAGAGAATGCTGAGTTGAAGAAAGTTGTGGGAAAGATCGAGGAAGATAATCTGGAACTTAAAACTTTTGTTGCCGATCAAGCTACCGAGTTTCGATCAATGCGATCCATAATTGAGCAATTATTGAAAAATCTAAAGGCTCAGGGGGAGACGAGTTGTCGGCATCCGGAGGAGCGTCAAGGGGGAGATGATGAAGGCGATGATCCCAGTGCACCAAAAGAGAATGAGCCAGTAGATTTTCCTGCTGCTCTGTATGCTGAAGTTCAGGGGGAGCCTAGTCAAGGTAGAACAGAAGGAGGAGAAGCAAGTTCCTCAAAAGTCACAGAGAGTGAAATACATGAAATGATCGAGGCGTTAATGGATTTTGATGAGGACCAACTAGACTTTGGCTTTGATTTCGAGGATGAATTGGAAGATTTAGAAGAAGGTGAGTTCGTGCCTGAAGATATAGCTGACTGGAAATCTGATGATGAGGTTTATGTTGATGAGGATGATGAGGTGAATGAGATCATTGTTGAACAAAACCCTATCACAGATACATACGTGACAGATGGAAATAGTGTGATTGACATAAAAGTAGTCAAAGCTGCTTTAAATGCTGAATCATGAATTGAAGAGCCTGCCAGAGAGCTTACAAATGAAGAAAAAAGGAAGCTGTGGTTCAGGGCAGAGAAAAAGGAGTTAGAGCTGAAGAAAAGGATGCACGTGCCGGGTGCTGGAGAGCTATCAGGAAATATTTTAAGCTGGTTCTTTGATCGAGAAGTGCAGCTATTCATTATCAAACGAAAGGATGGCCTCCAGTATCTCAGAAGAAGACTGAAAGCGTTCAATTCCTTGCCAAAAGTTGAAATAAAGGCGTTAGCATGGAAGGAGCTCATTAATATCGGCGACGACCCTTATGCTGAAGTTATAGCTAAGATCATTAGAAAAGAAGGGAGGTCGAGGAAATTTGAGAGGCTCAATCCAAGAGTTGGTAAACGAGTAATGGACAATACTCGAATTGATCCTCTAACTGGTAGACCGTGGATGAAAATTCAATATAAACCAGTTAGATGTCTGAAGAAAGTACCTCTCAAGCCAATGCCACAGAACGTCATGAAAACTCTCAATTGCTGGTACGTGGAAAGTGAAACAGGAGAAGCAGTGATGGGGGACTTCGAAGAAAAAGTAATTCTTAGAGTGTACGATCCGCTGCACCTAGTGAATCTTTCCAAGGATGATTTGCAAGTGTTGTACACTCATCAAATCTCAAGTGATGCACATATGGAAAATGAGGCTAGAAAGTATCAGAATGTAGTTAAAGTATGTGTTGAGCAAGGATTGTATGCTGACAGTACTTTGAATAAATCTAGTTTTAATCAAAATGTAAATAGTTAGAAGCTATCGTTAAGGGGGAGTCTGTTGGTACACCCTGTGTGATGATAGCAGTCTAAGTGTATTAGCATTTTGGTTGAAGTGATATTGCAAGGCATTGACTATAATCTAGTGTTTGATATACGTGATTTTGTGTGTTTGATATTTATTGGTTGTATGTTTGAACTTGATGTAATGTATTACAAGAAGTCCAAAGATTAATTCAAACATAAGTTAAACATATAATCAAATAGAAGTTGACATGTGAAATTCGAATTTAGCATAAATTCGAATTTAACATAGTGGTCAAATTCGAATGTGTCATGTATAGACAAACTCGAATGGGCCTTGGGCCTGGATTCGAGTTTGTCCATGACAAACTCGAATGGGTCTCTATAATTAGGGATTAACTCGAATGATTAAGGGACTTTTGCAGAATTTGCACTGAGATTAAGCAAAAGGGCGATCTCGAGTTTATCAGTGTTATTAGTGTGTTTCCGGAGAGAATCATCGCGTAGGTTCGTTCGTTAGTGTTCGTACAACGCCGTGGTAGTCTCCGTTGGTGTGTGTCGCGTCAGGATAGATCTTTGTAGTGTCAGGACCTTACAAAAGAACTATAATGCATCACCTTAAAAGTTATAAGTTGATACTAAATTTTTGATAAGTCATAACCACACATTGTTCATTCATGTGATTAAGGCTAAGATGGAAGCATCATGACCTACCTAAAATATATAACATATGTGGCCATATTCAAAGCTAGAACGACAAGTCATTTAAATAAGACTCCAAAAGCCAAACTATATATACAATTGCTTGACATGACATTACAAGTACATCCATGTCTTGCAAAGTAGTTTGTCATTCTCATTTCATATAATAAAATTATGACACTTTGAGTTAAAGACCGACAACATAACACTGAATATTATTTTTATATGATAAAAAGACTTATGAATATCGAACGGATATGATCACATGCAAAGACGTATTTAAAACCCCAATTAAAGGCAAAGGACTCGCTGGACTTAAAGACTTAAAAATATCTTGAAGTTGCATAGTTCATGTCCCAACACTCCTTTAGTACATGACTGGTGATTAGAGAATTGGGCTACGGGGCTAGTTATAATATGAACTCTGATGTAACAGAATAGAGTTTGTACCCTTGTTAACTAAATTTCCGAATTAATTGTAATGGCTTTTAATTTCAGCATAATTAATATTATCTTAGTTTCATGATGTATACTGCATTGATCAATGAGCTTTATCTCTCTGTCTGTCTTGTCTTTTTGGTGTGACTTCGACCAGATCTGTCTCTCACACTCTATCTTTTTGTTAGATTTGTGTAGGTCTTAATAGTTTATCCCAAGTATCTCAAGAGTAACCGTAGACGAAGGGTGTATAATGTTAAATTAAAATTAGACAGTGTTGGTACACCCTGTGTGACGATAGCAGTCTAAGTGATCCAACATTGTGGTTTAGCAAGTGTTAGATATATATGTTTATATATGGCTGATAATTATTATTGTTGTTTGTGTGTTTGAACTTAATGTAACGTATTACAAGAAGTTCAAACATAAAGATCAAAGATAAAATCAATCATAAGGTAAAAACATAAGTTTCAATACTAAGTTGAGTATGTGACAAAGTAGATTCGAAATGTCTAAGGACCAAGATTCGAATCTAGGTCAGATTCGAATGGGTCAGTTAGACAGATTCGAATATGCTTACTTAGGCAGATTCGAGAATGTCATTGAGGACAAACTCGAATGGGCTTTGGGCCGGATTCGAGTTTAGCACATGATAGACTCGAATTAGCCTCTATAATTAGGGATAGACTCGAAATATAATCAGACTTTTTGCAGAATTCGAGAGTGATTAAGCATTAAGCGATTTCGAGTTTATCATCAGTGTTAGTGTCGTTTCGGAGAGAATCAGTTCGTAGGTGCGTTCTTGTGTAGTTCGTGCAGCTTCTGATAGTCTCCGTGTTTTTGGTGAGAGTTGTTACCGTCTACCCATTAACGAGGATTCCGCACTCATTGACGGTTCCGCGTCTAGATAGATCTGTGTTTGGTAGACCTTACAAGTGGTATCAGAGCCTACGGGGTGTTCTTGGTGTTCTTCGTGTTCATCTAGATACATTCTAGGTTTCTTGACGCTTTTGGACGGTTTTTCTCTCCAATTCGAGTTTTTCGTGTTTTTCGAGCTTAGCAAATTTTTATCCGGGAAATACTTCGTGTTTTTCACGTTTTTGATCGAAATCAATATTTTTCGTTGTAAAAATATTGATTTAATCTGCAAAACGTAAAGAAATCGAAGTGTTAGCCGTTTTTCGAGTTTGCGGCGCTCGAATCTGTTAGGAGTAATTAGGGTTAATCTTAGTCTCGAGTCTAACCAAATCCGCTCCTTT
>JAANYP010009059.1:0-42884 GCA_020465985.1 Centrapalus pauciflorus | reverse complement strand
GATAGTTGATGTGGGTATCTTCGTTTGTACAACTGGTTCCTGTTGGGAGGAACCAGAGGGTCTAGGCTGACTCTGGGTAGACTCAGATTGGAGTGAAGCAGGCTCCAAATGAGCTGAACCTTCTCCCAAAATAGGAGAGGCAGCAGGGGTTGCTTCTTTTTTAACTGAACCCTGTTGAGAGGGAACAGAGGAGGTGGTTCTTTGGGCTGGTTTCTTTTTGGAGAGGGATTTGCGTTGGTAGTGAATGGATGAAGTGGGTGATTGTGGAGAGGAACAGTGGGGCTGGCCTGTTCCATGGTCTCTTGTGCCACAGAGTCGCCAGCCACTGAGGCTTCAGGCTCAACAAATGAACCAGGGTGAGGAGTCTGCTCCTCCTCAGCCACAGAGGCTAAAGGTGCAGACGCAGTCTGAGCTGTTTTGGCCTTCTTTTTCACAGGCCCAGCTTCAGCAGTTGCCAGGGTCCTCTTAACAAGTTTGGACCTGGCTTTGGATTTTGTTGTGGGAGCAGCAGCTTCTGGATCCACCCTCACAGCAGAGGGTCCTTCCACCAAACCTAACAACCTCCTCATTGGTGTGGATGGAGGAGGCTCATTGGGTAGAACTGGGGTATAGAAAACTCTATTCCCTATTACAGGGAATGCAGCAGACTTAAGTAAAGGCTGAGAGTTGTATATATGCTCACCACAAACATGTCTGAAAATGAGGCTCAGAAACCGGGGATAACGGACAGCAGCTGGTCTTGACTCTTGCTGCACCAGGTTCCTCAAGTTCACAAAAATCCACTTACCCATATCAAGGGTAGTCCCATCCACTAGCTGTAGGGCTATTGGAACTTCATCTCTGCTGAGTTGGTCAAATGAACCAACTTTGCTTCCAAAGCACATCACCACTGAGGCGAATAGAAAGCTGTAGGTAGGAGAGAGGTCCTTCCTGAACAGTGTTGCTCCAATTATGGGTTCTGCTACACCACAGAAGCGTAGCAGATTGCTCATTTGTGCATCCTCAGCTTGGGGCTTGTCATAGGTCTCAGCAATTGGTAGATGAAGCACCTCTCTGAGCAGATCAGAACTAATCTCAATGGTCTGAGTCCCATTGAGAATAGTACCCTTGATGACCTTGGTGTTGGGGTTGTAGGCACAGGTGTACCAGAACTCATACACCATCTCCTGGTACAGGACACCAGGAGTTGCAGTCATGGCATAGTTCAACGGATGAACTTGCAGAAACTCCACTATTTGATCGTAACCTTTCCCCACATAGTTTTTGGGGATGGTAAGGTTGGCAATGTAGTTTGTGGGTTTGATGGTCAGCATTGTGGTGACTGATGAGTGTTTGACAACATCATCACCAACGAACACTGGAAGAAAGGGATTAGGTCTGTGAGCCATTTGGGAATTTTTGAGGTTTGAAGAAGCAGGAGACACTTAGTCGATTTTTAGGGTTCTTGAGGATTTCTGGAAATGATGAGGAAGACGAAGATGAAACACTATTTAGGTATTTATAGGATTTGAATAGGCGTGTGTATGAGAGAGAAAAGATTTGGGCGGTTTGATCTGAAATGTTAGTTAACGGAAAACGGAACGGTTGTCCATGTCAGAACATTTGTCAGACCACTTGACCTTTTTAATCACTAACACACGAAATCCACATTATCCGCAGTAATTAAGTTAAATAAAAAAAACATAATTTAAGTAACTTAATTGTGAAGAAAGGAAATTAAAACTTTTGGTCTACGCTGTTGGTCAAACCTATGATGAGCAGGGTCAACCACATGTTATTCAGTCTTCAAGCTGTTCTTCAAATTGTGCCTTCAGCCTGTTCTCTTTTGTGAGAACAGGTTGTGTTCAATAGTTGAACAGGTTACAAGATAAAGGCTTGTAAGACAGTGTGAAGGAATGAACAGGTTGAGGATTGGACCATCAGAGCAGGCTGGACTTACAACCTGTTGTTGTTCAGCCTGTTGTATGCTCAAGCTGTTCAAGTTTTTCAGAAAAATGGCTAAGTACAGAGCATGCATAGCCTGTTCTGTCTAAGCTGTTCTGAGAGACTTTGAGCAGTGTGAGACATATAACGTCCTAGACCTGTGAGAACACTTAGTCACTCTTGTTTAACATGCCCAGCTTGCTGACAAGGTAATTAAACCTGTTTTCATCAAGAGGTTTGGTGAAAATGTCTGCAAGCTGTTCATTAGTGGAAATAAAACTTACCTCCACATTACCTTTCTGAATGTGATCCCTGATGAAGTGATGTCTGACTTCAATATGCTTTGTTCTTGAATGAAATACTGGATTGTTGGAGATGGCTATGGCACTTGTGTTATCACAAAGAATAGGAGTTTTCCTATACACAAGCCCATAGTCTTCAAGCTGATGCTGCATCCACAGAATCTGCCCACAGCAGCTTCCAGCAGCAATGTACTCAGCTTCAGCAGTAGAAGTAGACACAGAGTTCTGCTTCTTGCTACACCAACTTATCAACTTTCCACCAAGGAGTTGACATCCACCTGTTGTGCTTTTCCTGTCTAGCCTGCAGCCTGCAAAATCAGAATCTGAATAACCTGTTAGTTCAAGGCTGGAGTCTTTGGGATACCAAAGACCCAAACCTGGTGTACCCTTCAGGTATCTGAAGATTCTTTTAACAGCAGCTAGATGAGATTCCTTTGGATCAGCTTGGAACCTAGCACACAAACAGGTGGCAAACATAATATCAGGTCTACTAGCAGTTAAGTATAGCAAGCTCCCAATCATGCCTCTGTAAGCTGTTACTGAAACAGCTTTACCACTGGCATCAGCATCTAATTTTACATTAGTTGCCATTGGGGTTTTAATAGGAGAACTTTGGTCAAATTTAAACTTTTTCAATAGATCTAAAGTGTACTTTCTTTGATTTATAAAAATTCCAGTTGAGGTTTGTTTAACCTGTAATCCTAGAAAGAAAGTAAGTTCTCCCATCATACTCATTTCATACTTGGACTTCATGAGTAATGAGAAATTCTTGCACAACTGCTCATTAGTGGAACCAAATATTATATCATCCACATAAATTTGAACAAGCATAATGTCAGATTTCACTTTCTTTATGAACAATGTAGTATCCATTTTACCTCTGGAATACCCATTGCTCATAAGGAACTCAGTAAGAGTGTCATACCAGGCTCTAGGGGCTTGTTTGAGACCATAGAGAGCTTTGTCCAACTTATAGACAAAACCTGGATGTTGTTCATTTTCAAAACCTGGAGGCTGCTTGACATAAACTTCTTCTTGCAGCTTCCCATTCAAAAATGCACTCTTCACATCCATTTGAAATACCTTGATGCTCTTATGAGCAGCGTAGGCTAGATACAAACGAATTGCTTCTAGCCTGGCTACAGGAGCAAATGTTTCATCATACTCAATTCCTTCCTCTTGTCTGTAGCCCTGAGCAACCAGTCTTGCCTTATTTCTAATGACATGACCTTGCTCATCCATCTTATTCCTGAAAACCCATTTAGTGCCAATTATAGTCTTACCTTTAGGAGCAGGGACCAGCTTCCATACATTGTTTCTCTCAAACTGATTGAGCTCTTCTTGCATGGCAGTGATCCAATTGGCATCTTTTAATGCTTCATCAACCTTCTTTGGCGCCATTAGTGAAACAAAGCTAGAGAACATACAAAAGTTCCCTAAGTTGTCCCACCGTGTTTGTATCCCTTTGTTGATGTCACCAATTATTTGATCATTGGGGTGACACCTGATCCACTTAGGATCATTTTTCAATGATGATTCACCTGAGTTGTTAACATCTTCAGCAGGTCCTGTTGAACAGTTTTCAAGATTTTCAGACACACTGTTGTCTTGAGCCTGTTCATTTGTTGAACATGTCTGACCACTGTTGAACATATCAGCAGAGGAACTGGGAAAATCAGCATTGATAGGTTCTGGAAATGCAGTTGTAATTAAGTCAGTACATTTATTCACACAGGATGTATTGACATACTCATCATCATGTCCATCATGATTAACAGGTTCCACACTGGGTGTAGTGGAAGCTTTTGAGTCCTCTTCATTGTTTGAATGCATCAGATCATCAAAGTTAAGTTCTCCTGAAACTGATTCAGGAACAGCTTTGGTGGAAGCATTCTTGGACTCTTCAAAGGTGACATTGATAGATTCATCTATCACCTTTCTTTTGTTGTTGTATACTCTGTAGGCTTTAGAGATAGTAGAGTAGCCAACAAACACACCTTCATCAGCTTTAGGTTCAAACTTTGTCAGTTGGTCCCTCTGATTCAGAATGAAGCAGGGACACCTAAACACATGGAAGTAACTGACATTTGGCTTCCTCCCTTTGAGCAGCTCATAAGGAGTCTTGTTCAACCTTTTTACCACTAAGGATCTGTTTTGAGTGAAGCAGGCAGTGTTGACAGCTTCAGCCCAGAATGATGAAGGTAAACCTGATGCACACAGCATGGTTCTAGCAGCTTCGATAAGAGTTCTGTTTCTCCTTTCAGCAACTCCATTTTGTTTTGGAGTTCTTACTGCTGAAAAGTTTTGAGTGATTCCTTTCTCTTCGCAGAAGTCTTCAAGAGTACTGTTTCTGAATTCAGTACCATGATCACTTCTAAGCTGCTTTACTTGAGCAGAGTTCAGCATCTCCATCTTTTTCACAAATCCAATAATCTCTCTAGCAGCCTCTCTTTTGCTCTTTAGAAAGATCACCCATGTGTATCTGGAGAACTCATCAACCATTACTAGAGTGTATCTTCTTCCTCCTAGACTTGGGACATTTACAGGTCCAAACAAGTCCATGTGGATTAAGAAGAGTGGAGTATCAATAGAGAAGTTATGTTTGGATTTAAAAGATGTTTTCCTCTACTTGCCTTTTTCACAAGCTGTGCAGAGTTTATCTTTAACAAAGGTTATAGAAGGCAAACCTGTCACCAACTCTTTCTTACAGAGTTTATTGATGTTCTTGAAGTTCAGATGTGACAGCCTTTTGTGCCATAACCAGTTTAAGTCTGCATTTGTTCTTGTGAGAAAGCAGGTTTCAGTTGTGGAATCAACAGATTGCTTGTCCACAACATATACACCTTTCTTTCGTTGAGCACATAGCACAACTTTGCCTTGGGGATCCAATATGTAACCCAGGTGCTCATCAAAGTTAACCTTGTAGCCAGCATCACACAGTTGGCTTATGCTAACAAGGTTATGTTTTAGCCCAACCACATAGGCCACTCTTTTGAACACAGCAGCACCAGCTTTAAAGGTTCCATATCCCTCAGTGGATCCCTGTACATTGTCACCAAATATGACTTTTGGCCCTCTTTCAGGCCTGAGATCACTCAGCAATTCTTTACAACCTGTCATGTGCCCTGAGCAGCCACTGTCCAAGTACCAAACCTAGAAAGGTTGTTTTTCCTGCAGAGTGATAAGAGAAATATTAGTCACTTTTAGGGGAACTCATCACAGAGATGAGTTCTCCTACTTCATCAACATTTGTTGATGGACTTATAATATCCACACTAATATTCCCAATATGAATGGTGTCAGCTTGGATACCATTTTTATTGACTGAGATGTTTCCAACACTGCTTGTAA
Source organism: Centrapalus pauciflorus (assembly GCA_020465985.1). Lineage (NCBI taxonomy): Eukaryota > Viridiplantae > Streptophyta > Magnoliopsida > Asterales > Asteraceae > Centrapalus > Centrapalus pauciflorus. The sequence continues at coordinate 37,308 of JAANYP010009059.1, read as the reverse complement.
CAGCTGTGAGAGAACTATCAGAGTCAACAGGCCTCATGTCCTCAGGTTCAGGACAGTCTTTGGCAAGATGTGTCTTCTTCCCACATTTATAACATTTTCTCTTTTTAGGGTTTTTGGAAGAAGAATTTTCAGAAACACATTCTGAGTTATTTTTGTTGATTCTTTTAACAGGTTTAGCAACTTTATTACTATTTGATGAATCAACAGCTTGAGTGGAAGGTTCAAAGGTCACAGCTTTGTTTGTCTCTTCTTTCCTCCTTTTAGGAGGACAAATGTCAAAGACAGGAAGCTTAATTGGCTTTTGAACTTCCACAGGTTTGGGAAACTTATTCCCATGTTTCTCAGGTTGAGCAATGGCTTTGCCTTTGTCACTACTGAGACGTGATTTATGCTGCCTATCAACATAATCATTGTTTCTGGTTTTGAAAAACTTATTGTCATGTAAAACCATTTTACCACTATGATTAATAAACTTATTAGAAATCACAACAGGTTTGCTTTCAACATGAGACTTGCCCTTGTTGAAAACAGACTGCTTAACTTTTGAAAACTTGTTTTCAAAATGTTTAGCATCAAAAGGATTATTGTGTCTTTTACCATCAGCTTTGGACACAGAACCTGGTTTGTCAACAGGTTTAGTATCCACAGTTGTGGTCTGAACATGTTTTCCTTTCTTTTGCTTGTGTGAATCAGCAGAACACTTAGCAGGCTGGATTGATGGAGAACATATTCCAACACCAGCTTTTGAGCTAGGTTCACACGAGCTGTCAGTGTTTTGAGGCCTGACAAACCTGTTTGTTGAAATTAGCTTACCATTCACTTTTTGAACAAAAGTGTTTGGAAGCTCACCAAGAGTGGATAAATCTTCTTTCAGATTATTAATTTCAACAATGGAAGCTGCTGTATCAAGATCCCCTCCAAGATAGGCTTGAATTTGTGCAGGGATCTGTTGACTTATACAATGGCTGACTTTTTGTGCAAATTGGCACCAAGAGTCAACTATCTTTTGAAGCTTAGCATGCTTTATATCTGTTTCTCTCTTTTCTTCCAGTAAAATAGAGTTGATGTGTTTTAATTCATCAAGCTCAATTTCCAACTTATGGAAACTGTCCATTTTGCAGGATTTTGTTTTAAGATCAGTTTTAAGCTTTGAAATTTCAGATAATAAAGCATCATGCTTCTCAACAGCAGCTTTCAAATCAACTAGCATATATTCAAACATCTTAATCTTTTCTTCAGAACTGTAAGCCATAAAATTTTGTACCTTATACATCATTGTAGGATTCCAGTTCTCTAAGCTGCTGAAAGCTTCAGCTTCAGCCATATCCTGTTTGAAACTGCTTGTTGATGGGACATCAGTGTTGGCCATCAGACATTGATTGTCTTCTTCATCAGATGATGAATCAGATTCCTCCCAATCACAAGTCTCTGCCATGAGTCCCTTTTGGCGGTTGGAACCCACTGAGTTTTCCAACTTCCTCAGCTTAGCCATGGCCATAAGGTACTTAACCCTATAACCATCATCCTTGTTTGTCTTGTATGGTTTGGATGACTGACCAACAGCTTTTGACACACAGTCAGCAGCTATATGGCCAGTTTTGCCACATTTGAAGCACTCAGCCTTGGATTTATCAAATGCCTTCTTTTTGCCAGCACCTGAACTTCCTTGCAGCATGTTTCTTCCAAACCTTTTCTTGTTGAACCTTTTGACAAGCATAGCTATCATTTGCTCATCATCCTGTTCAGCAAGATCTGCATTATCTTCCTCATCTGACACTTCCTCCTTGTCATCATCCTGTTGATCAGGTTGAGTGAACACATCACTCACCTGACTCACAGACTGTCTCACATTAGCCACAAAGGCTGCACCTCTTTTAGACATCTCCAAGGCATTTCTCTTCTGTTGCCTTGACTGTTCATCATTTAGTAAAGATCCATACAAGTTGACAAGATCCATACTTCTGATTGTACCTGAATTTCTTAAAATTGTTGAAAAATAATTCCATTCTTCAGGGAGAATGTCCAAAAATTTGTTCACCAGAGTAAGACAGTCCTTAGTGATCCCAACAGCTTTGAGATCATTCACAAGAGCAGTAAACCTGGTGTAGGTTTCTGTGAGAGTCTCCTTTGGTTTTGCAAAGAAGAGTTCATACTGTCTAACAAGATTGTTAATCCTGTTATCTAGTGTGATTGTGGGTCCATCATAGATGGTACACAATGTATCCCACATCTCCTTGGCAGTTTTCATCTTCTCAACCTGTTTGAACACATCATCAGGCAAGGAGATGACCAGATTGTTTCTGGCCTTTGCATCAAGAGCCACCAATCTTTTGTCTTCATCAGACCATTGAGCTTTTGCTTTCTCAAATGTTCTGATCTCAGGAGCTGCTCCTTCAACAGCATGAGTTATTGTAGTAACAGAGGTTGGCACATAAGGGCCCTCCATTACAATTTCTGGTAGTTGTACATCCAGATTCTCTAGGTAGAGCATCATTCTGCAATTCCAACCAGAAAAGTTCTGATGATTGAACTTTGGAGGTTTGCCCATTGAGCCATTGTCATAGTATGAGGAATTTGCAGCACTGTTGTCCATGGAAACTTGGGAGAATGAGAGATCTAGAATGACACACACTCTAAACTGCTCTGATACCAGTTGTAGGTCCCGAGAGGTTTCCAAAGTATATAGGTTTAAGCTGTAGAGGGGGGGTGAATACAGCTATTTAAAAACTACACACTATTTTCTCAATGTTTGTATGTATTATCAACAAATTGTTAATTACAAACAAGCTTGAATGCGGAAAGGTTCAAGCTGAGATGATAGATACAACAGTATATTCACTAGTCTAAGACAGACTCAAACTAGTTAACAATGAATACACTCACTAAGAAGCACTCACTGTGTTTACAAGACTCAGAGGAACAGCTTATGTAGAACAGCTTATGTAGAACAGCTTGGACACAAAGAAACTGTATTACACAACCAGTCTTGCATGCATGAAAAACACACTTGCACGTTCACTCTTGGCTTCAGCACTTAGCTTTTTTTTGGCTTAATCTTTCTGACCTTAGAAGCTTCCTTTTATACTCACTCAGAGGATCTAAGAGAAACTACTTCATTGGACGGAATGAAAAAGGAGAAGTCTTGTTTGAAAAGACAACATAACTTTTCTGCACTTTTCTGAAAAGCAGACTTGTCTTCACATGTGCAGAACTTTTGTCTTTTCACTTTGTCTACTGTTGTATTGCCTTTAACTAATTAAGGAATGTCAACTTTGCATCTTTCTTCCTTGTAAAGGCCTATTTTGATATAAGAAAAAGGTCTGTGACCCTTTTTCAAATAACCTTTTGTCTTCATGTTACAGAACAGCGTGGGCAGGCTGAGCAGTTCTGTTTTCCACTTTGTCTTCGACTTTGTAAACTGATCTTGTAGCCAAAAACAATACATGATGACTTGGAAACGTATTCCATAAAGTGTTTAGCCTGTTCCCGAAGAACAGGTTCTGTTCACAAAGAACAGAACACTTGAAAAATGCCCAAGCTGCTCACCAGTGTAGAGCAGCGTAGACAGTTTATGTCCATCCTGTTCAGCAGTCAGAGCAGCTTGGACAAACTGTCTTAGTTGCAACACATGCAACACATAGAACAGCTTTTGACTGATATTGCAAATCATTTTCAGGTTTCAATAAGGCATATAACAGGCCTTAATTTCAACCTTCAAATGCATCAACAGGTTTGATTATAAATCTCCCCCTCAGATGTAGAACATGTTTGACTGAGGCCTTTTTGTGCCTAACATCTTGTCTGCCAACAGAGCTAAAGGATCAACGGTTTCCTTTTCAGCCTTCTTCTTTCCTGACATCTTCCTTAAAATAACTTCTTGGTAGTTGTAAAGGTTTTCAAAGACCATGTGAAACTCCATGTCGTCAATCTCTTTGGTTTACTGAATTATCATAGTGTACTTATCCTACTCCGGATTCAGTACGTTCACGAATTTGACATTTATGTCTAAATTTGACTTTGTCACACCATTCCTCTTCATTTCACTGACTAGATTGACAAACCTCAAACACGTACTCTCCAGCAATTCTCCTTCTCTTGCTCTAAAGTTTTCAAATGTCATCAGACTATTCCGGGCTCTGTTAGTTGCTGCTTTGTCTGAACCCCTCATCAGTTTACATACCTCATCCCAGATGGATTTGACTGTCTTTGTATTAGTGAGACTGATGTATATATCATTGGGAATAGAAATCAACAAGAGCTTTCTAGCTCGAATGATTATGGAATGAAACTCAAAATGAATGGGATCAAACTCGATCAAAGAATGATAAAACTTGAACAATGAATGGAATCAACTCGAATTGTAAAGATGGAAACTCGAGTGTAGAAAAAATCAATCAACATATTAATAATGCAACTCGAATGCAAAGAATATAAAACTCGAATGATGCTTCTGTAAAACTCGAATGAAATGAGAAGGAACTCGAATCAATGTGAAGTATGATTGATTAAACTCGAATCAAACTTAATTTCACTTGACATTTGTTTAATAAAACTCGAATAAAACTTCCTTCCAACTCGAATGGAATAGAGTTCAAGTCGATTAAATCTTCTATTGAACTCGATTGAAATAGAGTGCAACTCGATTGAAATATAATACAACTCAATTGAAACTTCTATTCAACTCGATTGAAATGAAGTTCAACTCGATTGCAACAGTTTTTCAACTCGATAATAATGTTTGTTCAACTCGAATTAAACTGCTTGCAACTCGATCAATAAAGCATTCAACTCGATTAATACATGAGTTTCAATTAATTTCGAGTTTTATACTTTTTGAAAAGAATTCAAGTCCAGATTCCACTGATTTCAATAAAAATGCATAAAACGATCCCAAATTGAAATTGAAGGTTAGGTTTTCACTTACAAACACTTTTTCTGAAAACACTTTGGTTAATTGCAGATCAAACACCTTGTTTTTCACAAGAACAGTGAAGAACAATGGGTTTTCAAAAAAAATCAGAAATTTCGACCAATCTGCTTGTGTGTTTTGAATTAAAGATTGATATTATAATCAATTTGTTCATTTTTCAATCCTTTTCCATCGATCCAATTTTCATAAACAATCACCCACTGAATCAAAAACCTTAGGGGTTTTTCGATTTTTCAAATATTACGGTAAAACGGTGAAAAATGTTTCAAAAACCAATCAAGTAATTCATTTTCATTCTCTGATACCAATTGTTAGTCCAATTTAATCAATCAAATATTCAATCGAAACAATTAAGAACATATGCAAACAACTAACCGAATGATTATTGCACCAAAATGGGATTACAGAGAGATGATCTTAAACGAGTACTGTATCCCTAAACACAATTGTTTCCGTGCAAAGAATACGTCCAAAAAGCAGAATGTTAGAACTATATCTTTTACAAAGGAAAACTCTATTTATATACAAAAGTCAACTTTATATTAATTACAAAATATACCCTGAACTTATTGAATTCATCAATCTAAAATATATTCTAGAGTAAATTACACAAATGGTCCCTGTGGTTTGGTGCTTTTTGCTCTTTTCGTCCCTCAAACTTTTTTTTTGCACTAATAGTCCCAAAATCCCAAACCTTTAACACAAACAGTCCCTCTAACTAACATCCGTTAAGTTTGACCGTTAGAGAAGAGGGCATTTCTGTCTTTTTGTCATTCAGGGAACATTTGTGAAATTTTTTATAAACTTTTAAAAAATTATCATTTTTTTTTGTTTTTCTTTTTTCTTTTCTATTTTATTTTATTTTCTTTTTTTATATAGAAAAATCAAAAAAACTAAAAAAGTAAACCTGTCTTCATTATCTCATTCAAGTCCTCCTCCTATCTCCTTCAAACCCATATGCTTCTTCCTCTCCTCCGACGGTAGTCCGCTTCTCCGGCCGTTTCATAACAATGAGTTTTTTTAATGGGGTTTGATTAAAATGAGTTTTTTTGATGTGGATTTGATGTAATTAGTTTTTTAATTCGGTTTTTTATATATAAAATAATACAAGCTTGATTAAGGTGGTGTTGGTTCATTGTTTTTCTGCCGGAAGTACAGAAGCTGGAGGAGGCAAAAAAATCGGAGGAAGAAGCAAAACCGGCCGCTGGTGATGAAAGAAGGGAGAAGAGTCAAAAGACCCACCACCACCTCCACCGCCGCAAGAGGTTGTTTTGAGAGTCTTCATGCATCATGAAGGATGCACTAGAAAAGTCCGGCGATGCCTTAAAGGAATTGACGGTGTGTACTTTTTAAAAAAGAAAAGGTCCACGGGAGGATTAGGTGAGGGCGTAGGGAAAGTGATGAGGAATTTAGAAGAAGGAGACGAGGAATGGCGTGCGACGAACAACCGGAGGGCTAATGCGACAGCGTATAGTGACTGATTGTACTTAGAATGTGCTCCGGCGTACCGCCTGTCCACGGCGGATTTCATGAGTCTCTTCCTTTCCCAACACACCGACACAAAAAAGTCATCATCGTCTTCACCGGCGGATTTTCTTAACGAGACCACACAACCCATGTGAGATACTGGATTTTAGAGAGGAAACGGCAATGGAGGATTGATGATGAAATTTTGGAAGAGACAAGCATGAAACAGAGGAAGAAAGAAAGGTACAGATTAAGTTGCAGTTGATGACAACCTGTATTAAAATGATAAATTAGAAAATAGAAAAAACAAAAAACAAAAAAAAAATAAAGTATTAAAAAATTAACAAATATGGTCCTTGAGAATTAAAATGACAGAAATGCCCTCGTGACTTAACTGAGCTAACGACTAAAACTAACGGCAGGGACCAAAAGGGTTAAAGGTTTGTGATTTTGGGACTGTTGGTGCAAAAAAAAAAGTTTGAGGGACGAAAAGAGCAAAAAGCACCAAACCACAGGGACCATTTGTGTAATTTACTCTATATTCTAACATGATCTCCTGATAGTAAGGAGAAAAAGAAGGAAACTAAATCTCCTAAAAAATCTCTAAAAATCAATCTCCTAAAATAAACTCTTCCTGATACATAGGAAAGAAAATAAAGGGATAAACGAAGATAAACGAATTTCAACACTCCCGCTGAAGCTGGAGCATGAAGATCGCGAATACCCATCTTGTTGAGTAGAAACTGAAGTCGATCTGCACCCAAGAGTAAGAAGATCGGCAATTTGATGTTTTGAGTCAACGTGTAGGGGTTGAATTTCATGAGAGGCTACACGTTCGCGAACAAAATATCAATCCATTTCAACATGTTTTGTTCGTTCATGGAAGACGGGATTGTTTGCTATGTGGCGAGCAGCTTGATTGTCACAAAACAAAGGTGTAGGATCGGCTATATGAATGTTGAAGTTCTGCAACGGCCACCTTAGCCAAAGGACTTCACTAACAGTTGTTGTCATGGCCCTATATTCCGCTTTTGCGTAGGAATGCGAAACAAGAGACTACTTCTTAGTCTTCCACAATACCGGAGATCCTCCTAAAAGTAAAAGATACCCTGTACGATATCTGCGTGTAATAAGACAGCCGAGCCAATCGGCATCACAATAAGCAACAAGATGAAAGTCACCATGTTTAGGAATGAAAATTCCTTGACCAGGATTAGCTTTGAGGTATCGCAGAATTCTAGTAACTGCCTTCATGAGTTCCTTCCGGGGATCAGAAACGAATTGACTTAAAATGTTAACCGATTATGCAATATCTGGTCTAGTGATCTACAAATACAACAGACGACCAATTATACGTTGATATTGATTGGCATCATTTCGAGGACTATCACGAAATGCGTCAATATTCGTGTTTTGCTCCATGGGAAAAGTGTTGGGGCGGCTACCAAGAAGACCACAATCTTCAAGAATGTCAATGGTGTATTTGTGTTGGCTCAAAACAAGACCATCTGAAGTTTTTGCTACTTCAATTCCAAGGAAATATTTAAAAGGACCCAAATCCTTGATGCTAAACACTTTGTCGAGATGTTGCTTGGTAGAGTCGATCTTGGCAACATAATTTTCCGTGATGATAACATCATCAACATAAATTAGTATGGCCGCAAATAGACCACTCTCTTGTACCGTAAAAACGGAATGGTTAGCTCGTGACTGCTTATAACCAAAATTGACTAAAACATCAGTGAAATGTTGGGCCTGCTTTAAACCATATAGGGACTTCATCAGCTTGTAGACACGAGTATCATTCTTTTTGGAAAATCCTTGTGGAATCTTCATATAAACCTCTTCTTTTAGCTCTCCATGTAAAAACACGTTTAACATCCAATTGATGTAAAGGCCAGTTCCGTTTAACTGCAACTGTTAAAAGACAACGAACTGTGACGATCTTAGCAACCGGAGCAAATGTGTCGTGATCGTCAACACCTTCAATTTATGTGAAACCCTTTGCCACTAAACGCGCTTTATATCTTTCGATATCGCCATTAGGTTTATATTTAATCTTATAAACCCATTTGGAGTCAATAGCATGCTTGCCTTCTGGAAGGTCCTCTAGAGACCACGTATCATTTTGCTCAAGAGCCTCGATCTCATTTTGCATGGCCTTTCGCCACTCAACATCCTGCATGGCTTGGTAAAAGGTTTTGGGCTCACTACTTTTAGTAATTGCCGCCAAGTATGTTTTATGAGAGTCAGAGAATGCATCATATGAAACATAGTTAGCAAGGGCGTATACCGTCAAAGAAGAAGACTGACCTGAAGTAGTTTGCGTGTGGTCTATCGAAGGTGGCAGCTTGACATCAAAATCACGGAAGCGTGTCGGTTGACTTTTTTTTCTTTTCGCCCCTACCGATTCGTCTTCAATGTCGGTAGAAGCAGTGCTTGGAACCTTTTCATCTGTAACTGGGCTGGGAGGTCCAGATGGGTAATGAACTTCACTGTCATCTTCAACCGTTGGGCCTGGCAAATCGGTTGGATAATGGGGTGACCCATCTTCTTGGGGACTTGCTTCACTAGGATCATTTTCAATAGTATCTTCACACCATGTAGGAATTTCAAAGAAACCTTAATTGTGACTTTCTTTCTTTAATTTCATGTAAGGGAAATTTTTTTTGAAAAAACGAACGTCACGCGTGATTACAATTTTTCCATGTTCTATATCAAAAACTTTGTACCCTTTTGTGCCAACAGGGTAACCGATAAAAACACCAGGTCTGCCTTTTAGTTCAAATTTGTCTCCCCCTGTCACTGTACTATGGTAATAGACAAGGCATCCCATGGTTCTCATTCCCTCATAATCAGGTTTTTTACCAAAATAATTTCATGGGGTGTTTGATGGTGTATGGCCTTAGAGGGAAGTTTGTTGATGATGTATATAGCTGCTTCAATGCATTTACCCCAAAAACGTTTTGGAAGGCTTCCTTGAAACATCAAAGTATGAGCTGTTTCCAGAAAATGGTTGTGTTCGCGTTCAACCACCCCATTTTGTTGGGGTGTATATGGACACGTAGTTTCAAGTAATATTCCCTCTTGTGAGTAAAAACTTATCATTCTGTTGGACGTGAACTCCCCTCCATTGTCACATCTAATTCTTTTGATCCGTTTCCCAAATTGAGTTTCAATATTCTTATGAAAGCTAATCACTCAGTTGCTTAATCTTTATGTTTAATGAGATAAATCCACTGTAAGGTCTACCTAACACAGATCTATCTAGACGCGGAGCCGTCAACGAGTGCGGAATCCTCGTTAACGGGTAGACGGAATTAACTCTCAATCAGAAACACGGAGACTATCAGAAGCTGAACGAACGACACACGAACGATCCTACGAACTGATTCTCTCCGAAACGCAACTCACGCTGATGATAAACTCGAGATCGCTTAATGCCTAATCACTCTCGAATTCTGCAAAAAGTCTGATAATTAATCGAGTCTATCCCTAATTATAGAGGCTGATTCGAGTCTGTTATGGGCCAAACTCGAATCCGGCCCAAGGCCCATTCGAGTTTGTCCAATCTGACACTCTCGAATCTACCTACATTCGAATCTAGGATCACATTCGAATCTATCACAGATTCGAATGTCAAACCTTATAAAATTCGAATCTAACTAACTTGTATTTGAAACTTATGTTATTAACTTATGTTTGAATTAATCTTTGAACTTTATGTTTGAACTTCTTGTAATGCATTACATTAAGTTCAAACACACAAACAATAATAATTAACAACCACATATAAACATATATAACAAACACTAGTTAATTCCAAATACTTTGAGTATTACTTAAACCAAAATGTTAAATCACTTAGACTGATATCGTCACACAGGGTGTACCAACAGACTCCCCCTTGACGATAGCTTCTAACTATTTACATCAAGTTTAAGTACTAGAACTATATATACTACTGCCTACATATAAACCAGCATCTATACAAACTTTTACTACCTTCTGGAACTTCCTGGCTTCAGATCTCCATGCTTCAATAAAGAAGACAGGTTGATCATGTAGCTTCTTCAGGTCATCCTTCGATAGATTTATTAAGTGTAGTGGATCCTACACTCTCAAAATCACTTTGTCCTGTGTATCTTCCATGACTGCTTCTGCTGTGTCATTATCGACGTACCACCATTTCATGTTGCTCAAAATGTTCTGTGGCATCGATTTCATAGGCACCCTTTTCAAGCATTTGACTGGTTTATAAACCATTATGGCCCAAGGCCTTCCCATATGAGGATCTATCCTTGATCCATCCTCTACTCTTTTGCCTGATCTCGGCTTAAGTCTTTCAAACTTTCCCGAACGACCCTCTTTTCTTATTATTTTTGCCATAACTTCAGCATACGGGTCCTCGCCGATATTGATCAGTTCTTTCCATGCTAATTCCATTACTTCAATCTTGGGCAGTGTATTGAATGTTTTCAGTGTTCGCCTCAAGTATTGGAGGCCATCTCTTCTTTTCAAAATAAACAGCTGCAGTTCTCGGTCAAAGAACCAGCTTATAATCCCTCCTGAGAAATTTCCAGCACCCGGAATTCTCATCTTCTTTTTCATCTTCAGCTATTCTTTCTTTTCTTCCTTTTCAAAACAAAGCTTTATCAAGTCAGCTCTAGATGGCTCTTTCTCTGCTTCTTCAAGTTCTGTATCTTCGACTGAGGCTATCTTGATGTCATCTATATCAATCACATTGTGATTGTTGCCCACATATAATTCCGTGATAGGTTGTGAATTTATGATCACCTCGTTGACGTTATCGTCCTCGTCCTCTATCACTTCATCGTCAGATTTCCAATCGACAATCTCCTCAGGAATGAATTCCCCTTCCTCCAACTCTTCTATTTCATCTTCAAAGTCAAATTCCATTAGCTCTTCCTCAATGTCTTTTAGCGCATCTATCATGTCGCTATCCAAAGTTCTTGAAGAACCAGCCTCTCCTCCTTCACCTTCTGTTTGACTTGGCTCCCCCTGAGATTGAGCAGCCTGAGCAGCAGAAAAATCTACTGGCTCATCCTGTCTTTGAGAGCTAGGATCATTGCCTTGATTATCTTCTTCATCATCATCCCTTGGCCTCTGTACTTCTTGATCACGGCACGACGTCTCCCCCTGAGCCTGTAAATTTTTCATTAACTGCTCAATTAGGGAGCACATCGACCTTAGCTCGGCTGCCTGATCAGCGACAAACGTCTTTAACTCTACATTCTCTTCCTGAACTTGTTCCACAATCTTCTTCAAATCGGCATTCTCTTTATCAAGATTTGCATTATGAGTCTGAATTTCACCGATTGCCTTTGTGAGGCTTAAGATTTGGACATTTTGGAAATCAACGCGAGCTTTAAGCTGCAGAAACCTTTGGTTGTCGGCGTATGTGGTCGAGGTTGATGGGATGGATTGAATCGGAGTTGGAATGATTGGCGATGGGATATACGGTTTGCCTTGAGGTGGTGGTGGTGGAATGGTGGTTTGAGGTTCTTGAGATTGAGGAGTTTGAGTTTGAGGGTTTTCAGATTGTTCTGCTGAAGCGGAAGATGATCCTTGCATAAATCTGTGACGCTTGGCCCGTTGCCTTGTCACTAATTGCGCAAATTCTTCTTCTTCAAAATCAGATTCTCTTGTTACTCTCCTCCTTGAAGCTTCTTCGTTGACTACCAACCTTGATCCATAAGTTCCAATTTGAACATGAGGTTCTGTAGACATTGACTCTGGAGCTTCAACTTCTATTTCCTCCATCTCTTCTGATTCGGTGGCAGATGATGACTCATCATTACCAATCTGCACTGGCACATATTCGTCAACATCTCTCAGCACATCTTCTTCTCCCTCTGGAGGCTCAAGTAATTCTCCCACCAATGCTGCAGATATTTCTTCATTGGCGTTAGGTCCTGCTTCCTAAATTTCATATAAAGTCTGGCACAACTGATCGGCCTCACTTGGGACATTCGACGGCCCTGCTTCTTGTACCTCTGGCTGCTGACTCGTAGAAGGCCTTGATGCCTGTGTTTGACTTGCAGTAGGTCTTTGTCTTCTCCTTTGAGGTTGTGCTCGCGGTTGTTGTCTTTGTTGTGGCGGTGGCTGTCTAGGTTGAACTTCAACTTCCCCTGCCCAGTTGGCAGTATCTGGGGCTTCAAAATTCCTATCCAAAATAGCTCCAAACAACGGTCGCTCGACCGGAACCGCCAGCCTTCCTCTGTGTGAGGAGCAATCAGCAAAAATTCTTTTGTCCATCACTGCGACGCTTTGGATCTCATTCGGCTGAGGCAGATTCGGCAAGAAATTCCTGATGAGCATCATTATAAATCGAGGATACGGCAGAAATTGTTGCTGCTCTGGAGCGGTGATTTGATGTACGAATTCGGAGAAAAACATTTCCGAAAAGCTGAAAGGCCGATTATATACTACGGCGATCATCCCAGATTGGATCTTCGAGACTATATAGTCAAAACCAGCTTTCTTAGCTGCAAAACAAACCATGAAAACATGAGCCAAAAATCTCCATTGGCCAATAAGCCCGCTCTTCATATAAGAAGTCTTCGTAACATCCAGGCTGTAACCCATTCTCTGAAAGGCCGCTTGCCTAATACTTAGAGGAAAATCGATAGGCCCAGATTCTTCTTCCTGAGAGCCTAGCTGCAACACTTGTCGCAGCATATCGGCCGAAAATACCAACGGTTGCCTTGCAATCCTTGTTCTCAGCAATGTCGGGGTGACAGAGCAGTCCACCTGAAGATGATCATAAAATTGGCAAACATGGGGAATAATGATCTAAATATTGTGCGACAAGGCAAAACCAATCCTAGATTCGACTAGGAAATCCAACATTTGGCGAAATCCCTGCGCTTCAGGGATATGATGGTCTGGGTGAAGGACCATATTATGCTTCTGTACGAAACTTCTGGCAGCCATATCTGCACAATAGATAAATTATCAGAATTAATAAAAATCAATAAACTTGTCTAAATTCAAATTTGTTTTATTTTGAACTTGATTAAGTACAAAATCTAACACAAAAGAATTTCTACAAGTTTAATAAAATTTAAATTAAATAATTCAAATAAAATAATAGATTCGACTTGACAGATTCGAATAAATCCCCTTTTCGAGTTTGATGACAGATTCGAATCTAGTGTCCTTCTCGAGTTTACTGACAGACTCGAGAAACTTCTGGAACAGATTCGAACCGTCGGCCCTACTCAACACCAAATCTCTTGATTTTAACCTTTTTGGACTCAGAAAATTACATTCATTAGTCCTACTAGTTACTAATCACAGATATGTGCATTTAATTTGACTATTTATCGGTCCAATCTTGGTAATTTTGAAAACCACGATTTATACCCAGAAACCTTCAAAAATCGATGATTTTGCCTAAAATGGTGTATAAAACTACATGAATCTTGTACAACCAAGTTGTTTGTACCTAGAAGTATCAGTAGAATCGAACACTAAGGCAAGAAACTCGACAAATTGTCGTTTTTGTGAAAATCGGTAGACTCGAGCAATAGATTCGAAATCGCCTAAATAGATTCGAGGATATAGATTCGAAAACAGTGAAGAGTTAATGACAGTACTGTTATCCTATATATACTACCTACCTTCGAATCTAAGGCCAATATTGAATCTACTGACAGATTCGAGACTACCCTAATTCGTGTCTGAACTAAACTCGAATTACACCAAAACACTTAGAAAAATTTCGGAAATTTTGAAATAACTTCAACTTTTTCAACCTTTTTCAACGGTATTGTGTAACAAGATAAACTATGCCAACTCTTTTACCCTAAGCACAAGATATTTCACGCAGTGTTTATTTTATCCAACTATGAATGCACCCTCAGTAATTTTTGACCTTTAACCTAAGTAAAAACTAAAATAAAATAAAATAAACTAAGGTAAAATAAAATAAAATAAAATAAGATAAGTAAAAAAATAAAATTTTAAAATTTGACTAAAAATTTAACTAAGACTTACGCTATACTTATTAAAATTAACAACCTATGCTAAACTCTAAACACAATATTTTTGATGAGTATAGTCAAAGAAAGGTTCAATCAGATAGCGGTGTCGGATACTCACTTTCAGTATTTAAACTTTCACACTTAGGAATTTTTTATTCCTTTGATTGTTTGTCGTGACATACCCATTTAGCCGATTGTTGGTATTTACCCCTTTAAACATTCTACATTTCGGAATATCCCTTGGCATTTTTATTTATCATGAAATTATCTTACGTGACTCAGACATAGACATACTTTTATGATCAAGGCATACAGACTAAGATTCTAACTTGTTGGTATTTGCAAACTTTCTTTAAAAGACAAACATCAGACACAGGTCTGTATTTTCATACAACAAAGTGTCTTAGTTTGACTTAAAGTTTATTCTTAAAGCTAGCAAGACAACGGTGACAGGTCTGTACCGACGTACAACAAAGCGACATATCTTGCCAACCCGAATCTAAACAGAGGCAACAGGTCTGTACTTACGTACAACAAAGTTACATGTTTTCGACTCTCAATTTTGTATGATTTTTCTATTCTTTCCATTTTAAGATGTATTTGATGTTGCTATGCATCCCCAGAAAGTTTGCATACCTCATTTAGACTCAAAGTTTGTATGTCTTGTACATAAAAATTAAGACCGATTGGTCATACATCTAAGTTAGCGACACGCTTGACTTTTTCTTGAATATTTTATTAGCCTTGAGATTCCCTATATGTATTATGCCTACCAACACATCAAACTAAAATAAAGTATAACACTTAGAATTTAGTTGCATTATGTGTGAAAGCCTAAACACTTAGAGTTTGTAACGACTGTGCTAATTTTCGTCACTTTGAACCTATGCATCTAAGACTTAACTCTTTTTTCTGATATTCTCCTTTTTTTGTATTTTTATGATTTTCTCTCTTTTTTCTTTTGTTTTTCATAAGAAATAGCAATAAGGTAAGACAACCTACTAACTTACTAAAAGTAGAAACTTACTAAAAATAGAAACTATCCTAAATTAGCAGACTTACTATAAAAAGAAAGAAATTCTACAGCTATAAAAAGAAATAAACTACCACTAAGGTCAAATTACTCAGGGTTGCGCATTCCATTTAGTTGAATTAAATATTCAAACCGTGACTTATCAAATGCTTTGGTAAATAAATCTGCATTATTATCATTTGTTGCCACTTTTACCAATTTGATTAAGTTCTTTTCAGCACAATCACGAATAAAATGATGCCTAATGTCTATGTGCTTTGTTTTGTTGTGTTTAACTGTAATATTTGTTATAGCGATAGTAGACTGATTATCTATCCTAATAGGAGTTTGAGTGTAAGCCAAACCGTAATCCCGCAATTGTTGTTGTATCCACAGAACCTATGAGCAGCAACTACCAGCAGCAACATACTCGGCCTCGCACGTTGACACGGCCACCGACGTTTGTTTCTTGCATTTCCAGGATACCAATCTCCCTCCTAGGAACTGACAACCTCCAGTTGTTGATTTGCGCGTCAAGCTGCATCCTCCGTAGTAAGAATCCGTGAATGCCTCCAACTCTAGATCTCCCTCCGCGTGATACCAAAGTCCCAGCTTCGGTTTCGACTTGAGGTATCGTAGAATCCGCTTCACAGCTTTCATGTGCATCTCCTTTGGATTAGCTTGAAACCTAGCACAAATACACACAGCAAACATGATGTCAGGTCTTGAAGCAGTTAAATACATAAGTGATCCAATCATGGCCCGATATAAAGTCGGATCCACATCGGTATCACTTTCAGTACCCGGTCCGAGATTGTGATTCACTTGAATCGGCGTGCTGAAATGGGCAGTCAATATTGTTCCTTTCATCCCGAAACGCTCCAATATGTCATAGACATACTTCGTCTGATGGATAAACATCCCTTCCTTCTTCTGGTCAACTTGTAACCCCAAAAAGAAAGTTAACTCTCCCATAGCACTCATCTCGAACTTAGACTTCATCACCTTCTCGAAATCTTTGCACATCTGTTCGTCTGATGATCCAAAAATGATATCATCGACGTACACTTGTACCAAGATGAAATGTTCTCCCTTCCTCTTAACAAACAGAGTACTATCTATCCTACCCCTTTCAAACCCGTTCTCTAATAAATGGTTGGATAGAGTCTCATACCACGCCCTTGGTGCTTGATGCAATCCATATAGAGCCTTATCTAAGCGATATACTCTATCAGGATATTTTGGATCTGTAAATCCGGGCGGTTGTTCTACATACACCAACTCCTTCACTTTCCCATATAGGAAAGCACTCTTAACATCTAACTGATATACCTTAAATCCCTTGAAGGAGGCAAAAGCTAGAAACAACCTAATGGCTTCCAGCCTTGCTACTGGTGCGAATACCTCATTGTAATCGATTCCCTCCTCTTGGTTGAAACCCTTTACAACTAGCCTAGCCTTGTTGCGCGTGACTATACCCCGATCGTCTCTTTTGCACTTAAAAACCCATTTGGTTCCTATGGCAACTTCCCCTCGAGGTAATGGAACGAACTCCCACACTTTTAGTTTCCTAAACTGCGAGAGTTCTTCCTGCATCGCTTCAACCCAGGAGTTATCCTTAAGTGCCATTTGCACATTCTTAGGCTCTACTTGCGATATGAAACAAGAATAGAGACATGTGGGATATGCCTCGGAGTCATTTATCATCGACAACAACACAGTGTTGTTATTTAAACTACTCCTAGTCCTCACACCCTCGTTAGGATTTCCTATGATGCTTTCTATAGGATGGTTCCTGTTGATCCTAGAGGTCTCTATCTCGTCAACTCTCAGATTATCTCCTAAGTTAGATCCTATTTCACCTAATGGGGGAACTTCCTCAGCTTCTACATTTTCCTCCTCGTGGACATTTTCCTCAGAGTTGGAACTTGTTTCCTGAGTCTGGTTCTCAGTTGAAGGTGCTTCAGGAACATTGACGTCTGGAGATCCATCTACAGTCGCAGTAGGCTCGGATGTGGATTCAAACGTAGTTCTCGGAAAGATATGGCCATCGTCATTCAGATGCAACGTCGCCATGTCCTTTTCGATTGTACCTGCATTATCATCCAAAGGAATGTTAAATGACTCAAATAATTTATCATAGTCAAATATCCATTCCGGACCTGTTTGGGGTTCATGTGTATAACTTGTGACTTCAATGTTATACACAATTTCCACTGTACCATTTGTTTTGTTAAAAACCCGTTTGTTTGGTGAGTTCGGCACATAACCTAGGAAGTATCCTTCGTCAGCCTTTTCACCAAACTTAGGTTGATGTTTTGTTCGCAAAAGAGTGCATGGTACCCCAAACGGTTCGAAGCCAGTTAAATTAGGTGGCCTTTTATTCAAAATTTCATAACAGGTTTTGTTTAAAGATTTGACAGTTAGGACCATGTTTAAAATGTGACATGCGGTATTCACTGCCTCCCCCCAAAACATGGTAGGAAGCTTTGAATCTGACAACATAGTCCTAGCTGCCTCAATTAGTGTCTTGTTTTTACGTTCGGCCACCCCATTTTGTTGAGGCTCATATGGTGCACTGAATTGATGCACTATGCCCTTTGATAGGCAATATACACCAATTACAGTGTTTTTGAACTCAGTTCCATTATCACTACGTATCCTTTTAACCCTTGTTCCGTAGGAATTCTCCACTTGGTCTAAGAAACCGATGAGCTTGGAAGCCGTCTCGTCCTTTGTACCTAAAAAGAAAACCCAAGAAAATCGTGAGTAATCGTCAGTGATAACCAAACAGTACCAACTACCTCCTATACTCCTTTTGTTGATTGGGCTGAAAAGGTCCATATGCAACAAATCGAATGTTGAGGTTATGGAGTTCTGCGTCTTGGACTTGTGTGTCTTCTTATGTTGCTTGCCCTTCATGCACGGTAGACACTTGTCCTCGAACTGAAAGCTCTTCATAGGCACACCTTGCACCAGTCCATGTTTCGTTATGTAGTTCATCTTTTTTTAGGTGCAAGTGAGCCATGCGTCTGTGCCACAATACCGATTCCGTCTCCGAAGCTTTGGATAACAAACAGATTGGCCCCATCGAAGTCTCCGGCTTGTTCATATCCAGCATGTACAAGTCATTCTTCCTTGGTGCCCGCATCAATACCCATTCTTCAGGAATCTTGAGTCCCGGCTTTAGCACTAACGCTTCAGTGTCAGTGAACAACACTGAATTCTTCTTATCACAGATTTGAGATACACTAATGAGATTGTGAACCAGTTTATCAACGTGATAAACTTGGTCCAACTTGATCGTCCCGTTAGTGACCACTCCGGTACCCGTGATGTTTCCTCCCTTGTTTCCGGCAAATGATACAAATCCCTGATTCCCACCCTTGAAGTCTGTAAGTAGACCTCTTTCCCCTGTCATGTGCCTGGAGCATCCACTGTCGAC
This sequence comes from Centrapalus pauciflorus, assembly GCA_020465985.1. NCBI lineage: Eukaryota > Viridiplantae > Streptophyta > Magnoliopsida > Asterales > Asteraceae > Centrapalus > Centrapalus pauciflorus. The sequence goes on along the minus strand of JAANYP010009059.1, from coordinate 18,445 downwards.
GAACCATTTGTTGTTTGGACCTGTGGTGATCTCCTGCACATGAAAGAAAATAGGTTAGTTATCACGGGGAACCCAAGCCATAACTGACTTGGTTATATCATTCTCGTCCACATACTTAAACTCTTTCAAGTACCCATCTCGCCTTTCAGGTGACTTGGGTCGTTGAACTCGAGTTTGTGGTGGTGCCGAGTGATTTAAGTTCACTCTTTGCCTTTGAGTAGGCATTTGTTGTGGAGCTCTTGAATAATTCCTATTATATTGCATTTTGGACTGTGATGCCTGGTGCGTAATGTCTAACTGGAGTATGAGACCTAACTGAAGTGTGTGCCCTGCTAGGTGTGGTGCTCCTATAGACTTGTTGAGGTGCTGACCTAGATTGATTAATGACACGATTCGGTGAATTTGTCCTAACCACTTCCTTTGGTCCAACCTTTCCCGGTGTTTGTTTCACAACTTGTTTTGGTGCGGCCTGCACAGTCTTCTCTGTACTTTGAGAACTACTCGTGCTCGCCACACTGGTTGAGGGCTTAACAGGTGTTGGGTTCACTGTCTTAGGTGTAACATCGGCTTTCCTAAGCGGACAGTGAGAAGCAACATGCCCCTTTTCATGACATCTGAAGCAAGACATCTTATCTATGGACTTTTTGTGTGTTCCCTTAGACTTAGGTGTCTCACTAGTGTCTTGGTCCTGTTGAACATCTATCGCGACTGGTTCATTGTCTTGATCATTAAAATCAATTTTATGTTTTCCTGCAGGTGTTTCACTGGAGGAAGACACAAATTTAACTATCTTAACCTTGACGGTTGTGTCAGTCACCTTAGGTGCATTATCTTTTACAGGCTCTGGTGTCGGTGTAGGTAGGTCCTCTAAGTCTACTGATTTATCAGTTTTCTCCTAAGGTTGAGGCACATAGTTTGCATTAAAAGGTTGAGGAATTTCATGAAATCCTAGACCTACAGGCTTTTTAGACTGGCATTGAGCGTCTAAAACTTTCCCTAGGTTTAGGCTTGAATTCCTAAACTTTTCCAACTTGCTATTTGCCTCGGCTACCTTTACCTTTGTTTCAGCTAGCTCTATGTCTTTGTCCTTAAGACTTTTGGTCAAGGCCTCTACATGCTCATACATAAGCTCTAACCTAACACACTGCTCACTCAGTTTGTCTTTCAGAACTATTACGTCTTGAGCATCAACCTTAAGTTATTCTTTAACATCTTGCTTAATATCGTTTAAGCTAGCGTTATCAGCTTTTAAATTCTCATTTTGAGCAGTTATGATTTTATGCGATTCTAAGACTAGATTTAACTTATCCTTAGAATTAACACACAACGCACATAATTTGCGAAAAAGAGAGTAAGTCAGACTAACCTTTGCGTTATCAGATTCCACGTTGGCCATTTGACCGGCAAACTCCAGAAGCGTCTGATCATTCGTCTTTTCCACCCACATCGGAATGCTGTCCCTTGTGGTCTGCTCTTCCCCATCACACCCAGTCTCCGTGACTTCAGCCATAAAAGCCCGAGCATTTGATTCTTGATGTGAACTCCAGTCATAGGTACCATCTAGCTGTCTGTCTGAAGTGACATTGGATAGTAGACCAGCTAGATTGGCTTGACCAGTAGATGAACTCGGAAGGTATCGTTGTTGAGACTGATTCTGAAACTGTCCCTGATGCTGACTCTGCCCTTGGTATGTATCCACCTTCGGTCGCTGACATTCTCTGGCGAAGTGTCCCAGACCTTGACAGTTGTAGCACTTGACCTTGGGCTTATCAAATCCAATCCCCTTATTATTCATCGTCAAATTCCTCCCAGTTCTTTTAATGAATCTCTTAACCCGTTGGGTTACCATGGCCAGTTGCCATTTTAGATCCATTTCCTCAAGATCGTCAGGGTCGACCTGATCGTAGTCCTCATCCCAGAGAGCAGGATCGTTAATCTTTCCCTGAACGCAGTTCCCGTAAGCGGCCACAAATGAAGCAAGCAGATTCAAATGTTCTTCCGCTGATTTTGCGCTCATAGGCATCTTAGAATAGCTCTGAGATGTCGTCGCCTGTGCTGCTTGAGGTTGAGGTTCTTCCGATCCTCCTAATCCTAAGAACGCTCTGTTCAATGTGTCGTCAGACTCTGCTGGTGATGACGTTTCTCCGGTGAAAAACGCTGTAGCAGTCTTCAGATCGGCGGTCGCTGAAGGTTTTGTTGATTTTCCAAAATACATCGCTGGATTCTGGACTTGTTCGTAATCCGTTTCGGCCTTCAGTAGCTTGAAATGATATGCCCGCAACGTTCCCACAATATCCTCCAGAGATTGAGTATAATACTGATCCTTATTAAGCTTTATCATTGCCACATACATAGCCCATTTGGCTGGTAAGGCATCAAGAAGCTTGTTGTTCTTGTCGGTGTCAGTATACTCAATCCCGTGACTCTCAAGCTCCGTCAATAGATGATAGAAGCGGGTGATAGTATCATCCAGCTGTTCATCCTTTAACGCCTTGAAAATCGCAAACTGTTGTTTCAATAATTCCGTGTGCTTCCTTCGTACCCTTGGATTACCTTCACACCTTTTCTCCAGTGACTCCCAAAGTTCTTTAGAAGTCTTTTGAGTCCGAAATGTATGCAGAATATCCTGAGGCAACGCCATTCGAATTATCGAAAAAGCTTTGTTTTCAGCTTCATAGAGTTTCTTATCATCTTCATTCATCATCTGATATGATAGAACTCTCTGACGGCCTTCAACATCAGAAATTGGTGGAACGTATCCTTCGTCGATACATACCCACATGCGCATATCATTAAAACACACGAAATCGGTAAACCGATCTTTCCACCAGTAATAATCCTCGAGTTTCATTAGCTTAGGCGGAGTGTTTGCCTTCCCGACCTCGTGGTCCATTTCCAAGAATTTTTGAAGGTTTGACATCGTTTCAAAATGAATTGAATTGGAACTTAAGTAATTTAATTCGAAACTGAATTAAGCTAACTCTTTCGTATCTAGGTAGATTCGAATCTAATTTAGATTAGATCTTTTGGGATTAAATTCGATTAAGTGTTGAAATTCAATTAAATTCGAAATTATGTCAGATTCGAAAGTCCTCAGATTCAAAGGTCAAGACAAACTCGAAGACACAGTAGATTCGAAACCCTATTCGAAACAAAACTAAACTCGAAGCAAACTCGAATGTAAGTAGACTCAAGACCTCTATCGAATGTAGCACAAACTCGAATTAGATTCGAAAAACACTCTGTATCAGACTCGAAAGGAGCGGATTTGGTTAGACTCGAGACTAAGTGTAACCCTAATTACCCCTAATAGATTCGAGTGCCGCAAACTCGAAAAACGGCTAATACTTTGATTCTTTTACGTTTTGCAGATTAAATCAATATTTTTTTCAACGAAAAATATTGATTTCAATCAAAAACGTGAAAAACACAAAGTATTTCTCGAATAACAATTTGCTAAGCTCGAGGAACACGGAAAAACCCGAAAATGAGTGAAAAACCGTCCAAAAGCGTCAAGAAACCTAGGATATATCTTGATGAACACGAAGAACACCAAGAACACCCCGTAGGCTCTGATACCACTTATAAGGTCTACCTAACACAGATCTAGCTAGACGCGGAGCCGTCAACGAGTGTGGAATCCTCGTTAACGGGTAGACGGAATTAACTCTCTATCAGAAACACGGAGACTAACAGAAGCTGAACGAACGACACACGAACGATCCTACGAACTGATTCTCTCCGAAACGCAACTCACGCTGATGATAAACTCGAGATCGCTTAATGCCTAATCACTCTCGAATTCTGCAAAAAGTTTGATAATTAATCGAGTCTATCCCTAATTATAGAGGCTGAATCGAGTCTGTTATGGGCCAAACTCGAATCCGGCCCAAGGCCCATTCGAGTTTGTCCCATCTGACACTCTCGAATCTGCCAACATTCGAATCTATCACAGATTCGAATGTCAAACCTTATATAATTCGAATCTAACTAACTTGTATTTGAAACTTATGTTATTAACTTGTGTTTGAATTAATCTTTGAACTTTATGTTTGAACTTCTTGTAATGCATTACATTAAGTTCAAACACACAAACAATAATAATTAACAACCACATATAAACATATATAACAAACACTAGTTAATTCCAAATACTTTGAATATTACTTAAACCAAAATGTTAAATCACTTAGACTGCTATCGTCACACAGGGTGTACCAACATTAACACGACACGACTATAATCATCAATGATGGTGAGAAAAAAACTTGCATGGGTTGTTGAAGGTTTTCTATATATTCCCCACACATCACAATGAATAAGTTAAAAACATTCATTAGATTTAATAAAACTCTTAGGGAAAACAGAGCGAGTATGTGTCAAGATCAAAATCACCTAAGATCAACTGGTTTCAATAAATCGGAGTGTAAACCAATAACCTTGTATTGAATCAAAGTCCAATCAATAAGTTTGCGGAATAACACTTATTTGTTTTAAGAAAAACTTTCAAAGTAAATAACAGATAAATATAACTGAAATCGAATCCTTTATATTGCCAAAATCACCGATTACAATCACCTCTAATCTGTTTGATTAGACGAAGAACACAAACTGTTCTTAGGGTTTTACAACCTTAGAGGCTTGAGAAACTTTATCAGAAACAATTACAATTGAAGCACAAAATTACAAAACTTTCACGTACAGATTTACAATAGAAAGACCTAGTCCATCTATATATATATAGCCTTCTGATTTGTTTCCTTGATGAACTCTGATTTCTCTGGTAGTAGATATGCTAGGAAGATATTCAAAACTTGAAATATATATCACTTCCTGAATTTCAGCACTTTCTGTTGTTAATCTGTTGAGCAGCTTGAACTTTTAAACTAGCAGCTCGAACTTGTTGAACTAGCAGCTCGAACTTTGTAATTACACAGAAATACTACTAACAGTCTGAGAAATCTAACTAACAGCTTGACATACTCAGAACATTTCCCAACAATCTCCCCCTAACTTAAATTCTTTACACAAGACTTTAAGTTTCTATACAAATAAGGAAATAAAACAAAGTAAACTGTTATATACAAACTAAGGCATCCAAAAACTTACAACTGTGAAAGTTTCTGCCTTATAACTTTTATGAAATCTCTCTTCAACTCCTCTTTATCACAATTAATCTTCATTGAGCTTATTTGGAGTAGCCATGCCTTTGACAGATTGAGAAATTCAAAATTGTAGAACCTGCTGGATCCGTCTACAAGTTTGAGTCTATATGTCATTGATTTGGCATATAAATCAACCTGTACAATCTTCATATCCTTGGCAGCTTCTATATCTACTCTGGTAGACTCTGGGTCAAAAATGCTTCTGAGATCTTTCAAATTTCATTGAAGCCAAACACATTGAGACCTAGAATGACTGGCAGTTCCAATATGATGCATTTGTGTCAGCTCATCTCTAGTTAGTCTCTGTACCAGATGGATTAGGCTTTTATATTCTTCCTCTGGACCAGCCTCTCTTTTGATTACAAAATGATATCCTAAATCAATGTCATCCATTGACATAACATACCAGTAAGTAATAGGAGGTTTAGAGAAGTCATACTGATCCAGGACCTTTTCATTTTCCATCTCCTTTTGCAACTGTTGTTCAAACAACACTCTCTTAACATTATCAAACTTTGCTTGTTGAATGGCTTCAGAAGGAGGATCATTAGCAACAATTTGAACTGGTTCTTGTAGACCTTGGACTTGTTGGGAGGCTGTGGATGCTTTTTCTTTCTCCTTTTCTTTGTCATATAAAGCCTGAAGCTTTTCAGTTGACCATGACTGAGCAATTACTTTTGATAATCCAGCTGTATTAGAGAAATTTATCAGAAATCTTCTATGTTCTGCCTTTGAAGGCCCTGTTGGCCTTTTCCTCTTCTTTTGATTTTCCTAGACCACAAACCCTCTTAGATAATCACCTAAGGTTTCATCATCTCTCATTGGCTCATGGGTTTGCTGGTCTAAGATCTCATCTTGTTCTTCTGCTAATTTCCTTACCAGTTTAGCATCATGGGCAACTTGGGCTTCTTTAGAAGTGAATTTGATCTTTGGAGACTCAATCAGAATACGTTGTACTGCTGTGACAGGAGCTTGAGAACCTTCTCGGATGACAACTCCACTTGTCCTGGTGGGAGCAGCTTGAGTTTCTAGACTAACAGCTTGAGAAGCTGTTGGGACTGTTAGCCTAGAAACTGAAGCTGTTGGTGGAGAAGTTGATGTTGTTTGGACTGGATGAGGGATCTCCTAATTCTCCCCCTTTTCGGATGCATTGGTTTGGCTAGGGGGACCAAAAACCTTTGCAAGCAGGGTTCGAACTGACTTCTCAAGTTGTATGATCTTGTTACCACAAAGTGTGAACCCAAGGTGAAACTGATCCAGTCTTTATTGTTGGGCTGCTGTTAAATGTTGCAAAGCTGTGATTTGAGCTCCCTGGGCAGCAATAATGGACTTGTAATGTTCCAAAATAGCTACAATAGGTTTCAGCTGTTGATCCGTTAAAGCCATTAGTTGCAGACTAGCCTCAAGATCTTCAAATGATAGTGGTATTTGAGATCTATCACTGGCATGAATTCCAGAATTAGAAACATCTGGGCCACTTTGTTCTTGGTACTGGGGACTTCCAGAAGGTGCTTGCACACCCTCTGTTGCCATGGGTGTGGTCTTAGGTATGTTGATACTGTCCTGTGCCTCTTGTGTAGAGACATCAGTAGTATCAGCCACAAAACCCATATGAACATCCTCTGATGGGATGTCCACCTCCAAATTGAGGATGGGAGTGTCCTCAATGGGTTCCTTTTCGATATTCAGTGCAGGAGTGTCCCCCTGCACAGGGCTATTTGGCTCTGGTAGTTGGATAGAGGAGGAAGGAGCTCCTACAACCCTTTGTCTTTTATACATTTGCAGTGAGGGGGCTGAGGATGTATGTATAATAGAAGGAGCAGAGGAAGTGTTTGTATCATGAGGAGTGGGTTGGGGTCCTGGGGGTGAAGCAGTAATGGATGGATGAGCCTGCTCAGGACCCTCTCCTTTGTTTCTTGGATTGATGTCCAGCTTTGCACAAGGCAATGGGACATCCACATTGAGAAAATTGGCACTTGGTTTCAAAATCCTTTTAATAGAAGGTAAAGAGTGCCTATGAGAAACATGTATCCTTTTATGAGTTTTAAAATTATTGCAAGATTTTGAAATTATTTCTGCCAAAAACCATGGATACATCAAAAATTACCCATTCTATAGGGCATGATGCCTTAACATCCCCTGAAAAATCATATTTGAAAATTTGAACTATTGGCCTGTTGATAAGCATACCAAGGCAGTGACAATATTTGAAGAAAACTCAAACCAACCAGTTCTTCTAGGGCTTATACATTGCTGAATAATATGCACAAGATATTTCCATTTAGGGGCAAAATGTGCCTTAAAGAAAGTAAAAGAATCAGTAGGGCCCTTATACCCAATAGCACAAAGTACTTCATGTAAAGCAGTAAGGGATAGATCAGTTATACATGTGGCATCTTGAAGATGCAGATGTTGGCGTATAGACTCCTCAGTGATGGTAATGGAATTACCATCAATGTTTGATACAAAAGAGGTTACTCCATTAGAGGTAATGACAGTGGCTGATTTCAAGAACTGCTTTATATGGGTGACATATATGGTGGGATTAATAGTGAGAACATGATGGATATGAGAACCACGAAGAAAGTCCATCATGTCATGGAATGGTTGCAGTTCAGCATGTTTGAGAGAGTAGGGCAGGCAGTTATGTTCTTTAACAAACTCCATTGGAAATCAAGACGGTGATTTAGGGTTTGGAATGACTGTGTGTAAATCGCTCAGAGAGAAGATGAAAAGATTGTGGATGATATTTTTGCAACTGGTAGTTGCAATCGAACTAAACTGGGACATAAAGGTTTTGGCATTTCAAAAATATCTTGTCCCACACACAATCTTATGAAGAATTACTGAATTACCCTGCACACTTTGACAGATCAAGTGAAACAACTAACAGTTCGAGAAAATGAACTAGCGGCTTGAGAATAGTCTCAAGCTGTTAGTTGAAAATTGAGCATTTTCTTATGAAACAGTGTCTCCCCCTTAACTAAGCACATCGAATAAGTATTTTCTTCAGGAGATAAGGAAGAATAATGAAGAACGAATTAATCCGTATTTACCATACCAATATTTGATACTAGGAAGGTGAATCTCCCTACATCAAATGGTTTTGTAAATAGATCAGCTAACTGATCATCTGTATGAATTTTGGTAACTTGGATTAATTTCTTCTCATTACAGTCCCTTATAAATTGAAATATAATGTCTATGTGCTTGGTTTTGGGAAATTTCACTGGATTTTGTACAATGCTTATTGCACTTCAATTATCAATATAAATAGGAGTAGATAGAAAGTTCATACCAAAGTCTCTCAGTTGGTCCTGAATCCACATTACCTGGGAACAGCAGCTGGCAGCTGCAACTTATTCTGCTTCAGTAGATGAAGTGGAAACAGTGGTCTGCCTTTTGCACTGCCAAGAGACCAGTCTTGCTCCTAGATATTGACATCCACCAGTTGTGGATTTTCTGTCTATGTTGCAACCTCCATAGTCACTGTCAGAATAGGCTGTTAGTTCAAGAGGAGAGTCCTTAGGTATCTAAAGATTCTCTTAACAGCAAACAAATGTGAGTTCTTTGGAGCACATTGAAACCTGGCACAAACACAAATAGCAAACATTATATCAGGTCTAGAAGATGTGAGATACATTAGTGAACCTATCAAGGATCTGTATAAGTGAATATCCACATCCACTCCATCTTTATCTGCATCAAGCTGCTTGTGAGTGTCCATTGGTGTGCTGGCAACTTTGGTATCCTTGTATCCAAACTTTTCCAGGATGTCATTTACATACTTTGATTGACTTATAAAAAGTCCAGTGGGTTTCTGCTTGACCTGCAATCCTAGAAAGAAAGTTAGTTCCCCCATTGAACTCATTTGAAACTTCTTGTGCATCAAGGTTTCAAACTCCTTGCACAGAATGTCATTTGTTGATCCAAAGATGATATCATCAACATAGATCTGAACAAGAAGAATCTCTGATTTGATGGACTTTGTGAACAATGTCTTGTCCAGAGTGCCTCTCTTGAATCCATTTGTAGAAGGTATGAAGACAAAGTGTCATACCATGCTCTTGGGGCTTGGTGGAGTCCATAGAGGGCTTTGTCTAACTTGTAGACTCTGTCTGGATACTTATAGTCCTCAAATCCAGGGGGTTGACACACATAAACCTCTTCTTCGATTGTACCATACAAGAATGCATATTTCACATCCATTTGGTACACTTTGAACCCTTTGAAGCTGGCATAAGCTAGGAACAGTCTGATGGATTCTATCCTTGCTACTGGGGCAAAGACATCATCATAATCTATTCCTTCTTCTTGAGTATAGCCTTGAGCTACCAACCTTTCTTTGTTCTTGATCACTACCCCTCTCTCATCATTCTTGTTTCTGAAAACCCATCTTGTACTAATTGCCCTCTTACCTTTAGGCAAGTCAACTAGAGTCCATACATTCTGAATCTTGAATTGCAAAAGTTCTTCTTGCATTGCCTCAATCCAAGATGGATCTTTCAGAGCCTCAGATGCCTTTTTTGGCTCCAATTGTGACATGAAGCATGCATGTTCAAAGGCAGCTAGACTGAATTCAGGGACTGCTGATTCAACATCAGTGGACTCCTTGTGAACCATTGTCCTTGTCTGCACAGGAGTGCGTGGATCTCCCATTATCTGGTTGAGAGGATGATACTTGTGAACCCTAAGTGTGGGTTCTCTTTCTGTCTGAAATGATGTTCCCATATTTGTATCATCACATTCAGCACCACTTGAGGATTCTGCTCCAGTAACAGTTTGATCAGAAGATGGGACTGTTTCCCTATTGGATGAAGCTGTTACTTCAATGCTTGGGATTGGCACTTCACACTCTGTATTTGTGTCTTGTTGATCAAACAGGACCCCTGGTGGGTCACAAGATAGAAGTGGCAGGACAGTATACTCATCCCATGTAGCAGAATCTGCAATTGTTGGAAACTTTGTGCCAACAGCTTGAATATTTGTGTTACCAGCATGAGAATTTGGGCTGACAGTTCCAACACTGTTTTCATCAGTTCCTGCAGTATACTCAACAGAGCTCAGAGAATTTGTCAGTGGATCTAAATCAAACAACCAATCAGGACCAGTGCCTTTGATATTTGCAGTATTTTCATTAAACTCAACATTGGTGTAAGGTCTACGACTGCAAGATCTATCTAGACGCGGATCCGTTAACGAGTGCGGAATCCTCGTTGACGGGTAGACGGACAACTCTCAACCAACGGAAACACGGAGACTATTAGACGCTGAACGAACGACACACGAACGATCCTACGAACTAATTCTCTCCGAAACGGCACTCACCTAGCTGATAAACTCGAGATCGCCCTTTGCTTAATCCCTCACGAATTCTGCAAAAAGTCTTCTAATCATTCGAGTCTATCCCTAATTATAGACCCTGATTCGAGTCTGTTGTGGGCCAACCTCGAATCTGGCCCAAGGCCCATTCGAATCTGTCCATCTGACAGTCTCGAATCTAGCCTATTTTCGAATCTATGGTTACATTCGAATCTATCACAGATTCGAATGTCAACCCATATATAATTCGAATCTAGCCTTTTACATAAACAACTAAGTGTTGAAGCTTACAATATTACATATGATTGAATTTATCTTTGTACTTTATGTTTGAACTTCTTGTAATACGTTACATCAAGTTCAAACATACAAACACTAATAAATATCAACCATATATAAACATATATATCAAAACACTTGTTAATACTCAGAATATTACTTAAACCATAATGCAGATCGATTAGACTGCTATCGTCACAAAGGGTGTACCAACAGACTCCCCCTTGACGATAGCTTCTAATTATTTACATTACATCAAATTTAAGTACTAGAGCTATATATACTACTACCAGCATATAATCCAGCATCTATACAAACTTTAACTACCTTTTGGAACTTCCTGGCTTCAGATCTCCATGGTTCAGTAAAGAAGATAGGCTGATCATGAAGCTTCTTCAGGTCGTCCTTTGATAGGTTTATCAAATGCAGTGGATCATATACCTTCAAAATGACCTGCTCGTCTTGATCCTCCATGATGGCTTCAGCAGTGTCAATCTCTAGGTACCACCACTTCATGTTGCTCAAAACGTTCTGTGGCATTGGTTTCATTGGGACTTTCTTTAGACACCTCACAGGTTTGTATTCCATCCTGGCCCATGGCCTACCTGTATGAGGATCTATTCTCGACTGATCCTCGACCCTCTTTCCGGTCCTTGGCTTGAGTCGCTCAAACTTCCCAGATCTTCCTTCTTTCCTTATGATTCTTGCCACAACCTCAGCGTACTGGTCATTACCTATATTAATTAATTCTTTCCAAGCAAGCTCCTTTACTTCAATCTTGGGCAATGAGTTAAATGCTTTTAGTGTTCGCCTCAAGTATTGTAGTCCATCTCTTCTTTTCAAGATAAATAGCTGCAGTTCTTTGTCAAAGAACCAGCTTATAATGCCTCCTGAGAAGTTTCCAGCACCTGGAACTCTCATTTTCTTCTTCATCTTCAAACGCTCTTTCTTTTCCTCTTTCTTGAACCAAAGATTTATCAAGTCAGTTCCAGATGGCTCCTTCTCGGCCTCTTCAAGTTCTTTGTCCTCGACTGAGGCTACCTTGATATAGTCAATGTCAATCACATTATGATTTTGTCCTTCATATAGCTCCGTGATAGGTTGTGAATTGACAATAACCTCATTGACTTGATCGTCTTCATCATCCAACACTTCATCGTCTGATTTCCAGTCGACGACCTCCTCTGGAATAAACTCACCTTCCTCCAATTCTTCTTCTTCATCATCAAAGTCCATAAGCTATTCCTCTATGTCTTTCAGTGCATCTATAATGTCACTGTCCAAAACCCTTGAGGAACCTGCTTCTTTTCTTGATCCTCCCTCTCCTCCTTCGGTACTTGGCTCCCCCTGAATTTGTGTAACTTGAGCTGCAGGAAAATCTACAGACTCAAACTCTTTATTTGCACCGGGATCATCGCCTTCATTATCATCATCTTCACGCTGTACTTCCCGATCTCGGCACGATGTCTCCCCCTGAGCCTGTAAATTTTTCATTAGCTGCTCAATTAGGGAGCGCATCGACCTTATCTCAGCAGACTGATCACAAACAAAGGTTTTTAGCGCTAAGTTCTCTTCCTGAACTTTTTCCACAATCTTCTTTAGATCGGCATTCTCCTTATCAAGATTTGCATTATGAGCCTGAATCTCACCGATTGCCTTTGTTAGGCCCAAGATCTGGATATTTTGGAAGTCAACTCGAGATTTTAGCTGCAGAAACCTTTGATTGTCGGCGTATGAGGATGAGGTTGATGGGATGGATTGAATTGGAGTTGGAATGATCGGCGATGGGATGTATGGTTCATCATGAGGTGGTGATGGTGGAATGGTGGTTTGAGGGTCCTGAGGTTGAGGAATTTCAGGTTGTTCTGCTGAAGCTGAAGAGGATCCTTGCATGAACCTGTGACGTTTGGCCCGTTGCCTTGTCACTAGATGAGAAACTTCTTCTTCTTCGAAATCAGACTCCTCCAATTCCCTGTCCACTCGTCTCCTAGAACCACCCTCATTTATAATCAATCGCGAACCATAAGTTCCAATTTGAACAGGTGGTTCAGTCGATACTGACTCAGGAGCTTCAACCTCTAACTCCTCCATCTCTTCTGATTCGGTTGCAGATGATGACAAAACGTTATCAGCCTGCTCTGGCACATATTCCTCAACATCACGAAATATGTCATCTTCATCTCCAGGCGGACTAAGCAGCTCACCTACTAATGCTGCTGCCACATCTTCATTTGCATTAGGACCAGAAGACCATATTTCCTCCAAAGTCTGAGCAAGCTGCTCAGATTCGGGGACTGCACCTGAAGTCCCTGCTTCTTGTGCCTGTGGTTGTTCACTTGTTGATGGCCTGGATGCCTGAATTTGACTAGCAGGTTGTTGCTGTTGGCGTCGTGGATCACGCGGCCTAGCACGCGGCTGTTGTTGGCGTTGCGGTTGCTGTTGCTGTTGCTGTTGCTGTTGTTGAATATCAACTACCCCTGCCCAGTTGGCATCACCTGGGGCTTGAAATTCCCTGTCTATAATTGCTCCAAATAATGGACGCGCCACCGGAACCGCTAACCTTCCTCGATGTGAGGAACAATCAGCAAATATGCGTTTATCCATAACATTGACGCTCAAAGTGTCATCTGATTGCGGCAAATTTGGCAAGAAGTGCCTTATCAACATCATCACAAATCGTGGATACAAGAGGAATCTTTCTCTTTCAGGAGCTGTAATCTGATGGATGAATTCCGAGAAAAACAACTGTGAGAAGCTGAACTTCCTATTATATACCATCGCAATCACCCCTGATTGGATCTTTGAGACGATGTAATCAAAACCAGCCTTCTTTGGCGCAAAACAAACCATGAACACGTGGACCAGAAATCGCCATTGCCCTATCAATCCACTTTTCATATAAGATGATTTCGTAACGTCCAGACTATAGCCCATTCTCAGAAACGCAGCTTGCCTAATACTCAATGGAAAGTCTATAGGCCCGTCTTCTTGTTCCTGTGAACCTAACTGTAGCACTTGACGCAACATGTCTGCAGAGAAGACAAGAGGTTGTCCAGCGATTCTCGTTCTTAAAACTGTCGGGGTGACAGTGCAATCAACTTGTAAATGGTCGTAAAACTGCCTCACATATGAAATAACAATTGGAATGTTATGGTATAGAGCAAAGCTAATCCTAGATTCAGCTAGGAAATCCAAAACTTGTCGATATCCCTGCGCCTCAGGGATATTATTTTCTGGATTAAGGACCATATTATGTTTCGGGACAAAAGCACGAACTGCCATATCTGCACAATAAATAAAACTGTTAGACTTATTAAAAATCAATAAACTTGTTTAAATTCAAAATTTGTTTTATTTTGTACTTGATTAAATACAAAATCTAACACAATTAAATTTCCACAAGTTTAATAAAGTTTAAATTAAACAAAATAAATAAAGTACAGATTCGAAGGGAACAGATTCGAAGTGTCCCTTTTCGAATCTAATGGACAGATTCGAATATCATGGTCATCTCGAATCTAATGATAGATTCGAGAAACCCATGAACAGATTCGAGAGTCCTAGAACAGATTCGAAGCCCCGACTAATGAATTTTCAACAAAAACCCAAGATTTTAACCATTTTGAACTTGGTAAATCACATACATTAGTTCAACTAGGTTCTAATCGTTGATTTATGTCTTTAATTTGATCTTTTATAGGTCCAATTTTGGTAATTTAGCAAAAACCCTATTTCAACCTATAAAACTTCAAAAATCGATGATTTGGCCTTAAATTGTGTATAAAACTACATGAAACTTGTACAATCAAGTTGATTATACCTAGATACAGTAGTAGAATCGAACACACTAGCTTGAAACTCGACAAAATGTCGTTTAGGGGAGATACGGTAGACTCGAGAGAATAGATTCGAAATCGCCTGAATAGATTCGATAGTATAGATTCGAAAACAGATAGTATTAATGACCTACTGTTAACCTATTTATACCACCAACCCTCGAGTCTAAGCATAGATTCGAATCTACTGACAGATTCGAAGTACTCCTTATTCGAGTCTGTCTTAGATTCGAAACCTCCAACACTTAGAAAAATTTCGAAAATTTTGAAATAAGTTCAACTTTTTCAACTTTTTTCTACGGTATTGTGTAACCAGATAAACTATGCCAACTCTTTTACCCTAAGCAACAGATATTTCACGCAATGTTCATTTTATTCAACTTTGAATGCACCCTCAGTAACTTTTGACCTTTTACCTAAGTAAAAATTAAACTAAAATAAAATAAAATAAAATAAACTAAGGTAAAAATTAAATCAAATAAAATAAAGTAAAATAAAATTTTGACCAAAAATTTAATCTAGACTTAAGAAAAAAATTTACAATCTAAGCTAATTACTTAACAACATATTTTTGATGAGTATAGTCTAAGAAAGGTTCAATCAGATAGCGATGTCCGATACTAACTTTCAGTACTTAAACTTTCACACTTAGGAATTTTTGAATTCCTTTGATTGTTTGTCGTGACATACCCTTTTAGCTGATTGTTGGTATTTTACCCTGTTAAACATTCTACATTTCGGAATATCCCTTGGCCTTTTTATTTATCAGGAAATTATCTTACGTGACTCAGACATAGACATACTTTTATGATCAAGGCACACAGACAAAGATTCTAACTTGTTGGTATTTGCAAACTTTCTTTAAAAGACAAACATCGGACACAGGTCTGTATTCTCATACAACAAAGTGTCTTAGTTCGACTTAAGGTTTATTTTTAAAGTTAGCAGATAGCGGTGACAGGTCTGTACTGACGTACAACAAAGCGACATGTCTGCTAACCCGAATCTAAACAGAGACAACAGGTCTGTACTTACGTACAACAGAGTTGCATGTTTTCGACTCTCAGTTTTACATGATATTTCTATTCTTTCCATTTTCAGATGTATTTGATGTTGCCATACATCCCCAGAAAGTTTGCATACCTCATTTAGACTCAATGTTTGTATGTCTTGTACATAAAAATTAAGACCGATTGGTCGTACATCTAGGTTAGTGACACGCTTGACTTTTTTCTAGAATATTTTATTAGCCTTGAGATTCCCTATATGTATTATGCCTACCAACACATCAAACTAAATAAAGTATAACACTTAGGTTTTAGTTGCATTATGTGTGAAAGCCTAAATACTTAGAGTCTGTAACGACAGTGCTAATTTTCGTCACTTTGAACCTATGTATCTAAGACTTAACTCCTTTTCTGATATTCTCTTTTTTTTGTATTTTTGTAATTTTCTCTCTTTTTTCTTTTGTTTTTCATAGCAAAAAGCAGTAAACTAAGCTAACCTACTAACTTACTAAAAAATAGAAACTTACTAAAAATAGCAGACTTACTTAAAAAGAAAGAAAGTACTACTTAACTATAAAAGGAAAATAAATACTACAGGTCAAATTACTCTGGGTTGCGCATTCCATTCAGTTGAATTAAATACTCCAAACGCGTGACTTTATCAACGCTTTGGTAAATAAATCTGCCATTATTATCTCTGTTGCCACCTTACCAGTTTAGATTAAGTTCTTTTCACATAATCACGAATAAAATGATTGCTTGTTCTATGTGCTTTGTTTTACTGTGTTTAACTGGATTATTAGTTATAGCAATTGTAGATTGATTGTCTATCCTAATAGGAGTTTGAGTGTAAGCCAAACCGTAATCCCGCAATTGTTGTTGTATCCACAGAACCTGTGAACAGCAACTACCAGCAGCTACATAATCGGCCTCGCACGTTGACACGGCTACCGATGTTTGTTTCTTGCATTGCCAGGACACCAATCTCCCTCCTAGGAACTGACAACCTCCAGTCGTTGATTTGCGCGTCAAGCTGCATCCTCCGTAGTCCGAATCTGTGAACGCCTCCAACTCTAGATCTCCCTCCGCGTGATACCAAAGTACCAGCTTCGGTTTCGACTTGAGGTATCGTAGAATCCGCTTCACAGCTTTCATATGCATCTCCTTCGGATTAGCTTGAAACCAGCACAATACAACAGGAAACCTAATATCAGGTCTTGCAAGCGTTAATACATAAGTGACCAAGATGCCCGATATAAAGTCGGATCCACATCGGGTTCATATTCAGTACCCCGCACGAGATTGTGATTTCACTTGAATCGGCGTGCTGAAATGGGCATCAACGTAGTTTCGCCTCCATCCCAAACCGTTCATAATTATGTCATGAGGACGGTACGTAGTTTGATGGATAACATCCCTTCCCTTTTGGTCAAATTGAACCCTAAAAAGAAATTCACAACTACCCCATTAGCACTCACTCGAATATTAGACTTCATCCACCTTCCGAAATCTTTTGCCCATCGGTCGTCTGACTGACCAAAAATGCATCTCATCGCGTACACTCTTGGTAACGCAAGATAACGTGATCTCCCTTGCCTTCACAATAGAGTACTATTTATCCTACCCCTCTCAAAGCCATTTCTAACAGCATGTGTGGATAAGTCTCATACCTGCCCTAGGTGCCTGATGTATCCATGAAGAAGCCTTATCTAAGCGATATACTCTCTCAGGATTATTTTGCGATCTGTAAATCGGGCGGTTGTGTTCTACATATAACCAACGCCTTCACTTTCCCGTAAGGAAGCACTCTTACAGCCAGTTTGAATATACTTTATAAAGCCTTTGAAGGGAGGGGCAAACGAAACAACCTAATTGCTTCTTACACTTGCTACAAGGTGCGCAAAAACATCGTTGTTAACGATTTCCCTTACCTTGGTTGAAACCCTTTCCAACTAATCTCGCCTTGTTGCGCTGTGACTATACCCCATCGTCTCTCTTGCACTTGAAAACACCCGTTGGTTCCTAAGCAATCCTCCCCTCGAGGTAACGGAACATACTCCCACTACATTCTAGTTTCCTAAATTATGTAAAGTTCTTCCTGCATCGCTTCACCCAGAGTAGGTTGTCCTTAAGTGCCATTTTGCGCATTTTTGGGCTACTACTTAGCGATATAAAAAGGAATATAGACATGTGTGAATAGCTCGATGTCGTTAATCATCGACAACAACACGGTTTTGTTATTTACTACCCTGCAGTCCTCACACCCTCGTTAGGATTTCATATGATGCTATCTATGTGGATGGTTCTTGTTAATCCGAGAGGATCTCTATTTCATAACTCTTAGATTATCTCCTAAGTGGACTATTTCCTAAGGGGGAACAGGCATGCTTCTACATTTTTCCCCTCACGGACATTTCCTCAGAGTTGGGAACTTGAAACTGATCTGATTCTCAGTGTTTAGGTGACTCTGTGCTCAGACAACTTCTTTGGATGGATCCCATCTACAGTCGCAGTAGGCTCGGTAGTCGTAGTTCGAACGTGGGTCCTTGGACAGATTTGGACCCACGTCGTTCAGATGCACACGTCGCCATTCCTCTCAGATTTTTACCTGCATGTCTCAATCCAGAGGAATGTTAATGACTCAAATAACTTATCATATCAAATATCCATTCCGGACCAGTTTGGGGTTCATGTGATAATCGTGACGTCAATGTTATACAATCTCCACCGTACCAGTTGTTTTGTTAAACCACCCGTTGTTTGGTAGTTTGGCACTAACCCTAGGAAGTATTCCTTCGTCAGCCTGTTTCCCAAACTCGGTTGATGTTTTGTTCTT